>CAAHFI010178533.1:0-2500 GCA_900893395.1 Euglena gracilis
CACCACCACCACCACCACCACACCACCACCCCACCCCACCACCACTTTTTCTTTTATAGAGAAAAAGTGAATGAGAGCCACCACCACCACACCACACCACACCACCACCACACCAACCCACCACCACCACCACCACCACACCACCACCACACCACCACCACCACTTTTTCTTTTTCGAGAAAGTGAATGAGGCCCACCACCACCACACCACCACCACCACACCACCACCACACCACCACCACCCCACACCACCACCACTTATTTCTTTTTCGAGGAGGATAAGAAACACTGATAGAGCCACCACCAACCACCACACCACCACCACCACCACCACCACCACCACCACCACCCACCCACCACCACCACCACCACTTTTCTTTTCGAGAGAAAAAAGTGAATGAGAGCCACCACCACCACCACCACCACCACCACCACCAACCACCACCACCACCACACCACACCACCACCACACACCACCACCACCACCACACACTTTTCTTTTTCGAGAGAAAAAGTGAATGAGAGCCACCACCACCACCACCACCACCCCACCACCACCACCCCACACCACCAACCACCACCACACCACTTTTTCTTTTTCGAGAGAAAAAGTGAATGAGAGCCACCACCACCACCACCACCAACCACCACCACCACCACCACCACCCCACCGACCACCACCACCACCATTTTTCTTTTTCGAGAGAAAAAGTGAGAGAGCCACCACCACCACCACCACCACCACCACCACCACACCACACCACCACCACCACCACCACCACCACCACCCACCACACACTTTCTTTTCGAGAGAAAAATGAGAATGAGCCACCACCACCACACCACACCACACCACCACCACCACCACCACCACCACCACCACACCACCACCACCACTTTTTCTTTTCGAGAGAAAGTGAATGAGAGCCACCACCACCCACCACCACCACCACCACCACCACCACACCACCACACCACCACCACCACCACCAACCACCACACCACCACCACCACCACCACTTTTTCTTTTTCGAGAGAAAAAGTGAATGAGACCACCACCACCACCACCACCACCACCACCACCACCACCACCACCACCACCACCACCACCACCACCACCACCACCACCACCACCACCACTTTTCTTTTTCGAGAGAAAAGTGAATAGAGCCACCACCACCACCACCACCACCACCACCACCACCACCACCACCACCACCACCCACCACCACCACCACCACCACCACCACCACCAACCACCACCACTTTTCTTTTTCGAGAAGAAAAGTGAATGAGAGCCACCACCACCACCACCACCACCACCCCACACCACCACCACCACCACCACCCCACCCACCACCACCAACCACCACCACCACCACACCCCACCACACCACCACCCCACTTTTTCTTTTTCGAGAGAAAAAGTGAATGAGACCACCACCACCACCCACCACCACCACCACCCCACACCACCACCACCACCACCACCACCACCACCACCACCACCACCACCACCACCACCACCACCACCACTTTTCTTTTTCGACAGAAAAAGTGAATGAAGCACCACCACCACCACCACCACCACCACACCACCACCACCACCACCACCACCACCCACCACCACCACCACCACCACCACCACCACCACCACCACCACCACCACCACACCACCACTTTTTTACTTTTTCGAGAGAAAAAGTGAATGAGACACCACCACCACCACCCACACCACCACCACCACACCACACACACCACCACCACCACCACCACCACCACCACCACTTTTTCTTTTTCGAGAGAAAAAGTGAATGAGAGCCACACCACCACCACCACACCACCACCCCACCACCACCACCACCACCACACACCACCACCACCACTTTTCTTTTTCGAGAGAAAAAGTGAATGAGAGCCACCACCCACCACCACCACGCACCACCACCACCACCCACCACCACCACCACCACCACCACCACCACCACCCACCACCACCACTTTTTCTTTTTCGAGAGAAAAGTGAATGAGAGCCACCACCACCCCACCACCACCACCACCACCACCACCACCCACCACCACCACACCACCACCACTTTCTTTTTCGGAGAAAAAGTGAATGAGAGCCCACCACCACCACCACCACCACCACACCCCACCACCACCACCACCACCACCACCCACCACACCACCACCACCACCACCACCACCACCACAACACCACCACTTTTTCTTTTTCGAGAGAAAAAATGAGGAAGCACCACAGCCAACCACCACCACCACCACACCACCACCACCCCACCACCCACCACCACCACCACCACCACCACCACCACACCACTTTTACTTTTTCGAGAGAAAAAGTGAATGAGAGCCACCACCACCACCACCACCACCACCACCACCACCACCCCACACACCACACCACCACCACCACCACCACCACCCCACCACCACCACCACCACCACTTTATCTTTTTTCGAGAAAAAAGTGAATGAG
>CAAHFI010180013.1:0-11923 GCA_900893395.1 Euglena gracilis
GCCGGCTTTCGCCGGCAGCCAAAAATTGCCAGAAAGCGCAAATTTCAAAGTCGCGGGTAACAGCCAACAGTTAAAAAAACCCGCGACTTAAATTGGAAGCGGGTCAAATTAAGCGCCTTTCAAATTTGTCATTTTTCACAGAACTTGAGGGGTTTTCCCCAATATTTGGCAAGAAGGAATACTATTGTATTGAATTTGGCAATTGGACTTTGATTTGGAATGCAAGTTGAGTTTCATTGTTGGTCATTGATCATTGAAGTCAATTGTTTGAAGGAGCCTTAAACACCACCGCCCACTCCTCTATATCACCGCTTCGCCTCCTTCACCGAACGCTCCTTGCCCCAAGGTTTGCACATTTCATACATTCACATTTCACAGTTTCGGTTTCAAGTGTTTCTCATTCAAGTTTCGGAGTTTCAGAATCAAGTTTCTTTCAGTTTTTTCAGAGTTTCAAGTTCAGTGGGTTGGTTTTGCCTCAAGGTGTGCGAGAGAGAGAGAGAGAGAGAGTGAGATTTGCACAAATGGCAGATTTTTCGATTTTCAGCAAAATTTCGGAAACCGAAAAAACGATCCTACGCACCGGCTGGGGTTGGGGAAACCACCTGGGTGAAAAAAGGGGGTTGACTTGAGCCCACCAACCCCGGAGAAAGCGCAGGCCCCACCCCGGAAACACCACCCCCCTGTCGGTGGTCCTCCCACGGCGAGGACCCCCCGGGGCCCTCGGCCCAAGGGACTCGCGGTCGCGGGGGCGACCGGCGGCCCGGGGGTGGGGACCGGTGAACATGGTTAGCAGAGGTTACTGACTTCAGTGACTCTGTCAGTGAAGAAGTTTCAGTTTCGGTTGATGACAAATCAGACGGTAAACATGGCACACGAGGGCAGTTTCACCAACCCAGTTGTCTGTGAATTTTCAGAAGAATCTGCAGAAATCTGCTCGTTTTCAGGTCAATCTGTCCGAGTTTCAGATTGTGGTGAAAATTTTCTGAGATCTGTGGCAGAAATCTATTTTCAGAACGAAAAGGAAACTGAGTTTTCTGCAGCCCAGTTTTCAGAACCTGTGGCATCATTGCAAATCGTGACGGAATCTGTGGCAGAAAACAATTTTCAGGCTGCAGAAACTTTATCGTCTTCAGATTTTCAGAAACGACACAGGAATCAGAATCTGATTCTGATTCGGGAGGGGGTCAATTACATGCATAAGGCCCATCACGGTGGCAGGGCCAGAAAATTTTCAGCTGGTTCCACTGCACAGCAGTGATGAGGAACCAGACCCCCAGCTTACGAAAGCGAAACAGAGGAAGAAAAACAGGCTGAAAACGCATAATTCAGGAAATGGTTATGCAAAGAATGAAAGCTGCTGGCATGTGGCCAGTAAATTTTTCAGGTTTTCAGCAAATTTCTGTGTCGTCACGAGACAGCAGCCCAGGGCCAGAACAAAAAATTTTGTGTTTAACAGCCCAGCCAGAACCATTGCTGTTAACACAGAGTTCAGAATCGCAGTCAGCACAGCCAGCTGCAGCCCAGCTGCAGGTTTTTCAGCCAGCCCAGCCGTTTTCGGCTGAGATATCTGTCCAGCAGCCAGCAGATGCTGCAGGTTTTTCAGCCAGCCCAGCAGTTTTCGGCTGGTCATCTGTCCAGCAATCATGGGGCCAGCCCAGATGACTTCACAGGTTTTTCAGCCAGCCCAGCAGTTTTCGGCTGGTCATCTGTTCCAGCAATCATGGGGCCAGCCCAGATGACTTCACAGGTTTTTCAGCCAGCCCAGCAGTTTTCGGCTGGTCATCTGTTCCAGCAATCATGGGCCAGCCCAATGTCTTCAAACACAGGCCAGCCAGCGTTAACAGTGTCTTCAAACACAGGCCCAGCCCAGATTTTTCAGCCAATTCAGCCAGATTTTCCACAGACCCAGCCACAAATTTACAGCCAAACACCAGTTTTTCTGCAGAAACTGGGTCCGAAAACCCTGAAAATCAGCATGATGTGGAAATGGAATCGGGCTATGGCCAATCTGATGATGATTGGAACAATTGGGGTGAAGAAATCAGTTGCAAAATTGAATGTTTACATGGCAGACTTTTGGTGCAGGAAGGAAAAAATCCTGAAAAAACGGCTGAAAATCTGGTGGGGAGGCAGAAAACAGGCTAAATCGGGCATTGGCCATGTCACAGGGGCAGACATTGAATCTGGTCAATGAGGCATTGGGCATGCATGATCAGCGAATGGCTGATCACATTGCCATGGTGAAACGTGAAATTCAGGCTGAACTGAGTGCAACCGTAAACGACTTGCTTTTGCAGTTTCAGCAAAATGGTGAAATGGTGCAAAATCTGGCCCAATGCCAAAGGCATTTGTTGAGTGTGGAAATGGAACGGCAGTTTGCTGAAAAAGTGAAGAAAGTGGAGGATGGAGTAACACGTTTTTTGAGGCCCAGGTTGAGGGGTTGAGAAAAAATGAGAGGGATTTTTCTCAGAAGCTGTCGTTTTGGAAAAATCTGTGGGGGAGATGCACGTGGTGGTGCAACAAGTGGGGGAGAAGGAAAAACAGCAGGAAATTGCTGTTAATCAGGTCAAATCTGCAGTCGGTGAGCTAAGCTCTGGTCTGGAGGGACGCTTTGGGATCATTTTTCAGCAATGCAAAGTTTGGGGGAGACTGAGTGTGCCAAATTTCAGGCACAGGCTGAGAAATTGAAGGAATTTTCACAGTCCCTGGAGCGAGAGAGCAAAGCTCTGAATGATCGTTTGGGGAGGTTGGAGAATTTTCTGGGTCGGAAAGATTTTCCCATTGAAAAGTCTGTGACCTGATTAACAAGAGTGAGGAAACAATTCGGTTGGAGGTGCAAAGGGAGTTGGGGCTGCAAACGAGAAAGAATTTGGAGGTCATTATCAGTGAAATGTTGCAGGAAAGGTTGAGGCTGAGTGAAAGGGAGGGGCAGTTTGAAAAGTTCGGGCTGAAATGGAAAATTCGATGAAACAGCAGGTTGGAGTTTTACTGCAACAGCAGTCCAGTGAACTTTTTAAAGAACAGCAGGAGCGGAAAAAATTGCAACAAAAGCTGGATTTATTTCAGGCTGAGTTTTTGGTGATGAAAAATCAGCAAGCTGAATCTGCCAAATCTGCGACAGTGGATCTGACAAAGGAAACGAGAGAAAAATCAGCTGGAAACCCAGAAATCGAAGAGTTTGATCTTTTTGGTTACAACGATTTACCTGTGATCGAGAAAAATCCGGTTGAAATTGAAGGCTATGAATACGCTGAACCAGGGTCACATGCGACACATGTCAGGCAGGTTTGTGCACGACCTGTGGGGGCAGTGCCTGCAGGTGCAGGGCTGGTTTCATCAAATGCAGTGGCAACGCATCAATTGATGAAAAACCTGGTAGCTCCAAATTTTTCTGGACAGCCAAAAGACTGGTCGTCCTTTGTGCGGGATTGGGATCAATATTTCAGGACGTTGGTTATTTTGCAAAATGGACATGTCTGATTCACTCAAGCTTCAGCTTTTTGCAATGACGCTGGACGACACAAATCAAAAGGAATTGCAATTCCGACTGGAATTGAACGGAAAAACATCTTTCGAGGAGGAATTTGACAGGCTTGAAGGGAAATATGCTGGAACTCAGTCCGATGTGCCAGAAAAAAATGGTATGATGTGAACCTCGTGAACCAAGGGAAAATTACCGTACAGGAATGGCGAGATTTTGTCATAAATTTCAGAATAGCCTGGAGACAGGTGAAAAGCGCCACTGACGATGAGGCAGAAAGACTGGTCAAGGGAAAACTGCCAAATTTCATTTTGCATTGGGTCGCCGATGAGGAGGAAAGGAAATCAACGTGTGGACCGAAAGTCAAAATGTACCCTGGAGTGCCTGCAACCGAGGAAAACATTATTTGTGCGTGGAACGTGTCACTGGGGAAAAGCCCTGCAAGGTTTCGAAAGTTTCACCGCTGGAGTTCGAAGTCTTTTTGCCCAACACTACGATTTGCGACAAACTGAAAGAGGTCAGTGGGAAACCAATCACAGGCACGGATAAAAGGATCAAAATTGTGGAGGAACAGCCAAAAATGGGAGTGAAGAAATTTTCCGTTTTGTTGAGCGAAAATTGTCATCCAGGGATTCTCAAGACATGATACACAGTTCCAGGGAGCCAAATGCATTTGGAAACCGGAGGGCCAGGTCTGCTAAGGCAGATCGGGCCAAGGGGTCCAGGACACCCTCCCCAACACGGTCAGCAAAGGGGGGCGAAACGGTGGCAAAACCGTCCGTTGGAAAATCAGATTCACAGGTGGCAGCTCCTGCGACCAATGCAAACGTGAACCCCCCGTGCAAAATCCAGTGCCAGTGGTTCGATCACAGTCATTGCCACCCCCCAGCAATCTCAATTTGGCAATGGGGGGGATGGAGAAACGATTCTGGGTGGAATTCCAATGCCAATGCCAATTTTCAGGGAAATCAGTGGTGGCACTCAAATCAACAGAATTTTGATTCACAGTCTGGTGGTGGCAAAGGCAAAGGCAAAGGAAAGGGCAAAGGAAACAATTCTTGGGGGAAAGGAAACAATGGAAATGACTGGTCTAGGGGAAAGGGCCAGGATGGTGGAAAAGGCAAAGGCAAAGGAAGGGGGAAAGGAAACCGTTGCTAGGATAGCCGGGGTGGACCGTTGGGGGCGGGAGCCGCCCCGGGCTCGCATACCCAGCCCCACACAAAGACATACGCAAATCCCAGGTGGCAAGAAAATCTCGTGCGAGTGAAAACACGATGAAAAATCTGCCATCCCAGGAGATCTCTGCACAAGGTGTGTCCAGTGTGTCGGGTGTGTGCGTGCGTGACGTGCAAATCTGTGACTCGGCCCAAATCTGTAAAAAACCAGACCTCATAAGAGGTCGTGCACAGCCTTCCGTAAAGAAAAGAGCTTTAGACCTTTTTTGCGGTAAAGGCTCGGTTGGGGATTGCCTGAGAGAGCAGGGGTTTAAGGTTGTGTCAGTGGACATAAACCCCAGATTTAACCCAACCCACTGTGCAAATATTTTGGAGTGGAGATATTGGAGGTACCCCCCGGATATTTTCAGATCATCGCTGCGGGGGTGCCCTGTACAGAATATAGCTTGGCCAAAACATTGGGAGTCAGAAATTTGGAGGGGGCAGATCGGCTGGTCAAAAAAACTTTGGAGATTGTCGAATATTTCAAACCAAAATTGTGGTGGATTGAAAATCCCCGTCATGGACTTTTGCGGAAAAGACCCTGTGTTCAAAATCTGACTTTTGTCGATGTTGATTATTGTCAATTTTCAGATTGGGGATATCAAAAGCCCACCCGAATCTGGGGGAGCGAAAATCTGAGCAAGCTACAAAACAAACTTTGTGATGGCCAGACCTGCCCGAATTTGATTCCTGGGGGGAGGAGTCACCGAGAAAAGTTGGGAGGATATGGAATGACAGTTGGTACTCAGAAAAAATGGAGGATGCCCAAACAACTGGTGGAGTATTTGTTAACCGTGTTGGAACGAAAAAGCGGATATCGTAGGGAGGATTATGCTGTTAGGAAAGTTTGTATGGAGGAAATTGAGAAGGAATTTCGGGTTAAGGCGGAACGGGATTGTTTTGCAACCAGCCAAAATGCCAGGTGTGAAAAGTTTTACGGGGAGGATGATGATGCCATGAAAAAGGATTGGGGGCGGAGGAAACGTTGTGGATGAACCCCCCTGGACTTTGTGGCCTGAGGTGGCTGAAAAATTGCAAAATTCCAATTGTCGGGCAATTTGTATTTGCCCAGACTGGAATAGGAGGTGGGTGAAAAATCTGGTGGCTATGGCTGTCAAAAAGATTTATTTTCCCAAGGGGACAAAGTTGTTTGAGGCTGATGGGAGGATTTTGAGGGGTACCCGTTGGGGGTGTGGGCCTTGTTGATGATAGAAGGCAACCCTCCCAGGGGGGGCAGCCCCAGGGAAGAAAAAATTGGTGCGGCTGAAAAAAAGAATGTTGAGGGGGACGAAAACTCGGGGAGGAGCAAAGAAACTCGGGGAGGACAGACAACTGCTGTTAAAAACCCAGATTAGTTGGCAAATGGGGAGGAAAAAACGGCCAGAATTTTGATTGACACGGGGGCGGAGGCAAACCTCATTCGACAAGGGTTGATAGGGGACCACCTAATGTATCCTGCTAAGGACCCGTTAAGGTTTGAAACTGCCAATGGGCAAACTTTGGCGGGGGGAGCAGATGTGCTAAGGTGAAAATGATCCTTCAACAAAATTGGAATGAGGAAAGGGAAATTGAGAGGTGGAATATGAGGTTGAATTTTATGAGGCAAACATCAAAGTTGATGCATTCTTTCTTATCCATGGTTGGCGAGCAAAACTGGGAATTTTTCCACACCACAAGGCGTTGGTGAAAGACAGCCCCGACCTGATTTTTTTGCGGGGTGTTGAAAGACGGAGGGGTCCGCAAAAATTCAGGATGACACAAATTTTTCAGTGGACAATGTGACTGTGGCGGACGGGTCTTCGTTTGGGTTGCAAAAACTTGGTCTTTGTTTGCCATTGGAAGGGTTGGACCAGGAATTGCAATTTTTGAGTGATGAGGACCTGGGGAGGTTGCCACAAATTTGGAGGGAAGTGACCCCCCAGTGCAAGTTATCAACCGAATGATAATTGCAAGGGAGGGGGAGGACAAAAAAGAGGAGGAACGGGTAGTCAAGTTGAGGGAACAAGTTTTGGAAGATTACGGGGGACGGTATTTCGGTCATCGCCATTTCCAGACCCCCCGAAAGAGGACAATATGGTTATGCATACATACCTGAAGGAGGGGGCAAAGCCAACCAGACAGAAGCCTTTTTTCATGCACGGTGAGCGGAAAGAGGCACTTGAAAAAATCACACAAGACTGGCTCGACAAAAAATACATTGAGCCAGCCACAGCCAAAAATTCTGAATGGCTGTCCCAGACTTTTCCAGTTCCAAAAAAATCCAACGATTTTCCTTGGAGGGGGGTGGTGGACCTCAGGGGCCAAACAGCCAAACAAGGCGATGCAACTACCCCCTACCCAAAATTGAAGACATTTTGGTCAAACATGGTGCAAACCAAATGTTTTCGATCATCGATTTGAAGCAAGCTTTTCACCAACAACCTTTACACCCAGAAAGTCGACCCATAACGTGTTGTTTACCCCCAAAGGCATTTTTCAGTGGAGGGTGAACGTAATGGGTTTGACAAATGCCCCCCACAATTTCAGCAAATGATCGATGACCGTTTGACACCAGTAAGGGATATCGCCACAGGGTACATAGACGACATACTGGTGGGGACAACGGTCGGGGAAGGGGAGGATCTGGTGGGGGCACACGAAAAAGATTTGAGGAGGGTGTTGGAGTGCTCAAAACAGAACTTTTGGTGGCTGATGAATTCAAAGCCAAACTTTTTGTGGAGGAGGTTGAATTTTGTGGACAAATTTTAGGAAACGGGACTAGGAGGCCTGCACCGGGTAAGTTACGAGCGATCGAAAAGTGGGAGGTTCCAAAAACAATTACGGCTTTGAGAGCCTTTTTGGGATTCACAAATTATTACAATGCATACATTCACATGTATGCGGAAGTAGCTGCCCGGTTGCAAGACAAATTGAAAGTCCCCAGGGAGGTGGGAAAGAAAGGAAGTCGAAAACCTGTGGAATTTGATGGGGAGGATTTAAAAGCTTTTGAGGAGCTGAAAAAAAGGTTGTGTTCGGGCCTAATGTTGCAACGGGTAGACCCAGATAAACCCTTTGTGCTAAGGGTTGATGCCAGTGGGTACGCCGTGGGGGCAACGTTAGAGCAAATGAAGGAGGGGGGAGGAAGACCCACAGCCCAGGATGTGATTGAGAAAAAAACTGTGCCAGTGGCTTTTATGTCTCGAAAATTGACCGAGGGGCAAAGAAAATGGACCCCCAGGGAGTTGGAGACGTACGCCATAATTTTGGCACTACAAAAATGGGAAGTTGGATTGGATTGCAACCCGTTTTGGTTTTAACCGACCACCAAAGTTTGGAGTCTTGGACAAGGGAGTCCTAGACACCCCCAGTGGTCCGGTTGGGAGGAGGGCGAGATGGCATCAAATTTTCTCCAAGTATGATTGACGGTGGGATATATCCCGGGTAAAGAAAATACCATAGCGATATCCTTAGTCGGTGGGCATACCCAGCTTCACAGGCCCTAAGGGATATAAGTAAGCACGGGTCAGCCGAAGACAAGGATGAAATGGAAAATTTTATCCGGGAGGAAAAAGAAGAGGAAAAACAGTGTTTGGAGATAAGAATCAAAAACCAGCCCAATTTACGTAATGCCTGGATACGGGGGGTGACAACCCGTAGTGGCAAAAACGTAACACCTGAGGAGGAAAAAGGAGAGTGCACAAGGAGGGGAACCGAGGGTGGGGTAGACCCAGGAGGAAAAGACACCCCTGTGGACACCCACTCACAAGGGCCCAGGAAAGAAAAGAAACGAGTTCATTTTTGGGATGAGAAAGTGGGGGGGAGACGACCCCTGTCCCGGAGACGGCTGAAAGTTCGAGGGGGACACTCGTATGGAAGTGGGGGACGCCCTGCCAAGTACGACCCCTAAGGATATTAAGCCCGTATGGGAGCGTGATTGGGGGGAAGCATATTCCCGATGCCCCACATGGAAAGAAAAATGGGTAGCTACCAAAGGCGATTCAATTTGGCCAAAGCTTCAAAGTCTAAATGGCAATTGTTTTTCGAGGAAAAGTTGTGTGTGCCTGAAAGTTTCAACACTTGGTGATTCAAGAAAATCACGAGTTTTTGGGGCACGTTGGCCCTGAAAAAGTTTGGAAACACATGGCAATCCGTTTTGTTTGGGCTGATGAAAAGGCTGCAAAGCAACTCAACCAAAATTGCAGCAAAAATTGTTCCACATGCCAAGCGAGTGTGAGGGGGGAGAGTTTGAAAGGACCGATCGAGTCCACACCCATACCCCCTGCACTAATGACAAGTGTTGCCATCGATTTGTTTCGAATGCCAAGGGTTTTACACGATGGGGGGGAGTATGACACCCTAGCCCTTTGTGTGGATAGGCATTCGGGTTGGATTGTGGGGGTTGCATGCAAGGACAAGGGATTAACCGGTGCCAAGTTGGCTAAGGAAATGGTGAAAAATCAGTGGAGGCCTTTTGGGGTTCCCTCGGTCATCTCAAGTGACCAAGGGAGCCATTTCACAAGCACTTGGTGGAAAAACATGTGTGCACTTTTGGGGATTAGGCAAGCGTATTCCCAAGCATACCACCACCAAGCAAACGGGAGGGTTGAGAGAGCCGGACAACAGGTAATGGAGGTGTTGAGAAAATTGTACGTGGAGGAAAAAATTAATTGGGTTGAAGCTTTACCCCAAGTTTTGGACCGAATTCATGACGTAAAGGGGAAAGCGGATTGAGCCCATATGAAATTGTGACTGGAAGGGAAAGACCATTGGCAGGGGTACCCTACCAACCACCCAAAGAATGTGAGGATTCGGTGGAGTTTTTCCGAAGGATGCAAGACATTGATGGGAGGGTGGCTAGGATACTCAACAAAAAGCATGAGGAGGAGGTGGCAAGGATAAATAAGGGGAGGAAAGAAATGGAACCCCTAAAGGTGGGGACGACGGTTTGGTATAGGAGACCCGAGGGTCGGGTGAGAAGCTTGACTCTAGGTGGGTGGGACCTGGGGTCGTGAAGGGTAGAGAAGGGGAACGGAGTTATGTAATTGAGATGAAACCTGGGGTGGAGACAAAAGCTCATAGGAGTTTTTTGAAGGAGTATCGGGAACCCCAAGTGGAAGGTAAGGGGGTGCCTCTTTTTTACTATAAACGGACCGAAAAAGAAGAAGAGGCATTACCTGATGAGTGGGAGGTGGAAAAAATTCTAAGGCACCGGAAAGGAAAAGATGGAAAATGGGAATTTTTGACCAAGTGGGTCGGATATGAGGACGGGGAGGAAACCTGGGAACCGGCTGGAAATTTCATTCACAGATTCAGTGAAGAGTTTGTGAAATATTGTCGTGAGAAAAAAGTGAAAGTGGACGTAATGTCCGAACTAAAAATTGACGGTGGGCCATAAGCTCTTGAGTGAGCTAGGAGGCCTTGACACAAGATTGAGGGAAGGCAAAGTGCTGTTTTTTTCCCCATCATTAAAATTCAAAATCCGGATTTGCATGTCTGTGTGTGTGTGCGTGTGTGTATGTGCGCAAATGCGCACGAGTGTGTGAAGGAGGGAATGTTCACACCCAAGCAACAAGAATCTGCCATGGAAAGAGAATGGAGAAAGGCAGAAAAAGGCCCCGCAAGGGGGCCAGGAGTGTGAATGCCCCACCAGGGGGCACCACTTTATACATGGACAACCGGCCCAACATGGGGAAAGGAGTGGGCAACAAAAAAATGTCAGATTCGCCGGCCACAAACCCCACCACCTCCCCTGCCTCTACCCCACCGAATTACAAGCTTTTGAGACCTTTCAAGGACGATTAATGGCAAATGACACCATAATGAGGTGTGGGGGCTGTGGGAAATTAAACCAAGTCAATTTGGATGAGAGGCTCCAAGGATTTTACAAAACATGTGATGTTTGCCACGGGGAGGACACTTTTTTGGCTCCCTTGAACGATGGGGAGGAGGGATTCAAAAGATTCTGCATCAATTGTGAAACCTTTGAAGGGTGGATGTCAGAGGGGTGCCATTTCGGACACCCGATTTTCAGCCAAGGGAGTGGTATGAAGTGTGCCAAAATTGTTTCGGGAGTTCACGGTTCTTTTGCCTCTCAAGGAAGAGGGGGAGAGAAGATTGTTTTACAAAAAAAGGTGTTTGGATTGTCAATATGAGGAGGATTGTGATGAGAATGGGCACACCATATTCCACAGGGAGAGGGGACACAAACGGAAAGAAGTATGGACCGAGGCCTTGGGGTGAGACGGGAGAAGGCCTAAGTGGGCCAAGGTGGGGGAGGCCCTGAATGGGGGGTGCCAAAGGGGTAGGCACCGAAGCCCCGGGGCAGAATCGTCCTTGTGAACAAATTGCGTAATGACCTTGGTCTCCCCCCAAAGTTGATTTGGCGGAGACAGAAAGTACTGTACCGCCAACACACACACAAGGTCCTGCCGCACCAACACACCCGCCCAAGCCCCCCGCCGCAGCCGACAATGTTGGAAGTGCGGCCGGTGGGGGCACCTAGCGCGGGATTGTTGGAGCGGCGGGCACCGCTACCAACCATACAAGGGGGACAAAGGGGGAAAGGCAAGGCCTATGGCAAAGGCCAACCCCCCACCATCAACATATATTGTGCGTGATTGCTTAAAAGTGGGAGGGTACGGTCATGACCATGTTGGGCCGGTGAACCCCAGTACCTCCCACTCCACCTCACTTTGCTATATTTGCCCTTATACTGCCGTCCGCCTTCCCTCTCCCTCCCCCCTCGCGTTGCTCCCTCGCATTGCGGTCACGCGGTGGTGTTATAAGGGTTCCTTCTCAAATCATTCGATGTGTGGATGAGGATGGATTACACTGTGGTTGGGAGTCCTTGGTCACATTATGAGCCCTCACTCGGTTGGTTAAGGGACAGATTTTGACAAAAATCCCCCGGCCCGAGGGGGGGGGGGCGCTTGATTTTTTGACAAAAATCCCCCCGGCCCGAGGAGGGGGGGGGCGTTGATTTTTTGACAAAAACCCCCGGCCCGAGGAGGGGGGGGGCGCTTGATTTTTTGACAAAAATCCCCCGGCCCGAGGAGGGGGGGGGCTTGATTTTTTTGACAAAAATCCCCCCGGCCCGAGGAGGGGGGGGGGCTTGATTTTTTTGACAAAAATCCCCCGGCCCGAGGAGGGGGGGGGGGTTTGATTTTTTGACAAAAATCCCCCGGCCCGAGGAGGGGGGGGGCGTTGATTTTTTGACAAAATACCCCCGGCCCGAGGAGGGGGGGGG
>CAAHFI010181933.1:0-11496 GCA_900893395.1 Euglena gracilis
CAAAAGTTGCAATTGCAGTTGACTCCAAATTGCAAATATGACCTTCCAGGCACAGTTGAGCACCTCAAATCTTCAATGTAAGATCTTGGGCATACAAGCTGGCACTTGCAACCTGGACATCTTTCGTGGTAATCGAGGAGATTCACACCCCTGACAGTTGTGACCGACGTCGTCCCTGAACGGTCTTCACTGGAATCGCTCTGAACACGTTGTGAATCTGAGTGTCCTGGCTTTTCAAGCTTCTTTTTTAAAAATTCTTCTGCCATCACCTCCAATTGCAGATTTAGATATCCAATATAAGCCTTGACACCACAGCGCACAGGGAAGACGTCAAACAATGGTCTCAACGTGTTCAGGTTGAAATCTCTCTGGACAGGGGAAATTAGGATTCTGTCTTCCTAATTGCTAAACTGGAGGCCTGAAAAACACTGCGCCGCTCACACGGTTACCGCCCGGGAGGCAAAAAAAATGCACCGGAGTAACAGACACCCAAAAACTTCATTTTTCGGTCATTTTCGGCCGAAATCGGCCGTGCCGCCGCTCCAAAAACGAGCAATCTGCCCCGGCTAGAGGTCGGCGATCCTTCATTTGATTCTTGTGGAGGGCGGAGGGCAGACAGGCACAATGTCGCGGGTGCTGTGCGTGCGTGAAACGCAGCGGTCAACGCCTGGGATGCGCAAAATAGCCCTGGAGTAACGGAATGTGTACCAGGCGGCATGAACACCATGAAACTGTGCATAGCAGCAATCTGCAGACTGTACAGTGGCATGCCAGATAGTAGTATTCCAGGTTCTGCAATACAAAGCACAGAATTAGGAATAGCCAATCCAATCTCGGATCTGCTACTCGCTTCTCAGGTGGTATTATTTTGATTCATGCTTCGTTAGCCCAAAAGGGCAAACCAAGGTTTGAAAATTTTGAACGCCATTAGGAGAACACTACTGGAACTGAAGTTCCAAAACCACACCTGGTTTGCCTTGTGCTCTGCATAAGCCCAAAGGCATACGAAAACTGACAGTTAAGTGAAACGCTTTCTTTTTTTGTTACTCTCCTGGTTCTGTTACCACGGGAGGGTGTAAATAGGCCGAAAGGCAGTGGGAATAGAGTCAGGGGACGTACAGTTGGTAGCAGATTAGGTTTCCTTCCTACGCCCATACTCCCGTCTCCCCAACAGCTGACTTCTAACGGTCAGTGGTGCCGAGCCTGTAGGCCACAAAACCACCGCAAGCTGTTTGGAGCCAACTTGAACGCAAAGCTACAGGATTCTGCAGGCTCTGGGCAGTATACACTGCCACAAACGTTTTTCAGTTTGCTACTTTGCTTGCCTTTTTGATTTTGCTTGTTTTTTGTTTTCTGCAACTATAAATACGCAGAGCTCAAGCACCGACACACACATGGATTACAAACCATTGATTGGTCCTTTGAAAAGCAATTGTTATGCATTTTTACAGGAGGAGTATAGGCTCCTACAAGCTTGTTCACCCCTAATGGAGGACACCAAAAGCTCTGTTCATTCCCTCACCCGAGGTGTGCCACACTCCATTCTTTCCTTCCCCAGCTCTACTCAGCATCCCCCCACACAGGTTGTGCCCGTTGGGCTACGGGTTGCTCGATAGAGCTGGAAACGGATAGGTGTGGGGGAGGTGTGGGAGCCCATTTGGGCACGGGGATTGCTAGACACACACACATGTAGGTGTGATCCACACTGACAGGAGGAAATACTTGTCGGTTGAGTCGCCGTTAGGCGTGGACCCCGAGTGGGGTTGAGAAGGCTCAATATTATCGGCTGCCGGTTTCCCCCCAGCGGGATATCGCACTAATGCCGATAAGCACATTTCATTCTGAGGCGTTCGCCCCACATCAACTTTTTGTTGAGGGTGTTTAGAAACACCATGTTTTATTCAACCTCCCTATGCGCTGACAGATCAAAGACTTATAGTACAATTACAAGCACCACTCGATACGGGTATTTTACTGCACTGCCTTGTATGGATTTGGCAAATTTGCGGCAAAGTTTTGAGACACATTTGCAGGCACAATTACCGCTAAAATTCCAAAAAGTGAGTGAGACAGTGTGTGAAATACAATCCCGAAATGATGCGAAACTTTCCCACTTGCAAAATAGTTTGCAGGATTTGTCTGATCAAATGGTGCCAATTATGGAATTTTTTTCACAATTGCAGCAAACGTTGCACGAACCTCCCACGAAATATCCCGATTTGGGAAAATTTACTACACTGCAGCAGTTTTCCACCATTGCAACTGCTTTTCAGGAAGCACAACAGCGCATTTTCCAACTGCGCGGTGATTCCGTGAATTTTTCCCCCACTTTTCTGCCCAAGCACGCGAAACGTTCGCCCCCTGCACTTATATGCAAGACGTGGAGGAAATACTCTCTCGTTTGGAGCAGAAATCTTGCCATTGAAGTGAAGTTCCCACTAAAATTGCAAGTTTTCACCTCCAAATCGCGAATATTGCGAGTAGGGTTGCGGATTTGCAACAACAGCGGCAAAGTGACATGGTAGAAATTAAAGCCGATGCGGCTAAGGTTTATGCCCGCCGTGTGGAAGTGACCGGCAAAATCTCCGATGTGACCGGTATTCAAACCACGATAGCGGATTTACAGAGACGCAAGCAGGAATTAAGCACAAAAATGCTTCACGTGCAATGACTAACCCCAGACGCATTGCCTTCGACCTCACCCATGAACAAACTCACATCCCTACGCTTTTTCACATCCCTACACATCACTACACAGCTTTGCGCTGAAATGCGTGCTGAAAATCACCAAGTTATGGAAGGAATTTGTGACAGTCTCATGAATACCGAGAAAACGGTGAAAGAGGGATGTAACAAAATTACAAAATGAACTTATCGCGCTATCTGCGCAATTTTCGGTCTTTTTAGAACAGCCAATGGCTGAGAAAGTCAAACATTCGCACTCGGTCCAACCCACAAAGCCACTTCCACAATTGGAGGCCATTTCCAGTACGAGATGTACATCAGCCGTACGAGTTCAAGAGATCTGGACACTGGGTTTGGTGCAATTTCACAGGATTTCCACTTGATTTCCGAAAAAAATACGTTTTTGGATTAGTTACCCTCAAACCGAAAGCAAATTAGCGTTTACATGAAGATGTGAGTCTAAAATACGACATTTTGCAAGTCTTTGGCCATTTGGAGCCAAGTGTGCATGCATTGACAACGAATTTGGACCAGATAGGCACACAATTCCGTTCAACACGACAAATCTTGCTTTCGGGTATGGTTGGAACACTTGCAGCACCTTCCAGCCCAAGAAGCGCAATTCGGCCACTCATCTCAGAGTCTCCCAGCACATTGCAACCAAACCGCGTTTCTGCTCAAGCGGTGGTTCCCCCAATATCCTCACCAGTCCTATTGGACCAGTTTTTGGATGAAGAGTCTGGTTTTCCAGCAAAATCCTGACCAACCCCCGTCTTAAATCAAGAGATTCGGGAATCCGAAATAATTCGAGGTATGAGCCGCAATCACACACAGGAAAAAGGTCATTCTACGCAAATACGCTTGGCAATCCTGCCGGTACAGCCATGTTGCACGTCACCCCTCCATGCGTACATGCACCATTCGCGCATTCGCGAAACCCCAAGTTTCCATACCAGTGGTACACATGGTGCCATGTTCCATGCGTAATCGCACAATTTCCCCAACAATACACTTGGTGCAACAACCAGGGTTACCATGCATGGTGCGATGTCGCGCCCGGGCCCACCCCCTGTGAGTACCACCGAAGGGCCACGGGTTAATCAGAAAGATTTCAAAGGCACCATCTCAATCGCGAACTAAGTGAATCCCAAATGGGACGGTGACCCTGCCGCATGACAACAGTTTTGGCGTGACTGGGAATGCTATTATAATTGAAGGGACCACCCCAGGACGGAAACCCGGGGATCATCAAAATGGAGTTCATGGATTGTTTACCAAAAGATGAGAAAGAACGCGCAAGACAATTGGTCATCCGAAGACGCGTTCCTTTTGAGTATTTGGTTGAACAATATGCTTCCTCATGTTCCAATTTGGTTTCTAGAATCAATCTGAAGAGAAAATGGCGGCAATATGCCCCACATGACCGAAAATGGAGGTCGATAGACCTGTGGTACTCAAAATGGATTTCTTTGGCAGCCGAAGTAGATGAGTTGGGTGAAACCCAAATGAAACAGCAATTTGACGCAGAGCTATTGCACTTTGTACCGAAACTGATCAAAAAAATTCACCGCGAGGAACTCGCAAGACATATTTTGACGCTCGACGAGCGATGGAACTATGTTTCCAAACAATTAAAGATATTACAGCTTCTTGGTCAAAATTCGGCTTCTCTGAGCCGCCTCGCAGCAAGAATTCTGCCTGTTCAAGTCAATGCTGTGACAAACGTGTTACAATTATCCAATACCGCTATGGCGGAAAACAAATCGCGTAATTCGCGCTCTTCAGAAGGAAGTTTGGACAAACTGTTCTTTTTGTGTAACAAAAAAGGGTCACAAATCTCGCGTTTGTTCGAGTCCTGCAGCATGAAATCATATCCCAAGCCCAAGAGGATCATCCTCATTATGCAGTTCTTTTTTTACAAAATGCGCATTCGCAAAGAATGAAAATACTAATCATGATCCTTATGTTCACTGTGCGGATCCGCCAACCACCCCTCGCCCAAATGTCGCCGTGTGGACATTCCGCACCCAAGCCATCACCTTCGCGATATCAGTCGCAGCTCAAAGGTCATACTTCAGCCAAAAGGCATAAGGTAGGTCAAAGAACAACCCCAATCGATGGTTATCACCCGGCTTCGGCAGGGAGGGGGATGATACCACACGTAACCAAAGGGATCATCCACGCTTTAGCACTCATACAGTCACAGACGTGTCCGCGTCAAAGTCAATGGCTCATATGGCCGCCGGTTCAAAAATCCAAAGATACAGACTATAGGGGCTACTAGAAAGGTGGTGACAGGAGTCGCGACCCAAGTCATCACCCGCCTGGTGTCCTTTCTGTTCAGTATGCAAGGATTTGATGGCGACCTCGTTCAATTTTTTTTCACGAGCCTTTGACATATAGACAGTTTTGTGTTTCGGGTTGTGATGCATCATGGGATACCCCATGTATGTCCATGTGGTTGACTGGATTTCGTCTCCAAGAATGCACAGCACCGCAAAATGCTTCCCCCGTCCTCAAACTTCCACTAATAATAACTTATACACACCGTTTCTGATGACACAAACTCCGTTCCACAACTCCAACACCGTTTCCAACCCAGGGTCAAGTGAAAGTGCCCTCCCTACTCACCGCATACTCACAAACGTTCCACATGCGGTAAGGGTAACAAGTAGCATAACCCCCCCTCTCTCCACTAGGTTCCAAGACGAAAGCCCTAAAGCCTGAAGTTTAAACGGTGTCGAGTTGTTGCCCAGCTGCTTTCATTCTTCGTTTTCCATCAGGTTTGTTACCTCGGACAATCCTGTACTCCACAGCAGCTTCAAAATTTGCGTACTCATTTTTTTTGTCAGCAAACTCACCCCCCGCAGACCGACAAGCGCAACCAGGACAACTACTCTGCACCTTCCCTCCCCATGGTGTGCACTCTAGGGGAACGTCCCACACAATCACCAACGAAACACAAACAATTTAAATCTAAACCACACAACCCTTCAAAAAGGGGCCGCACAATATCTCCAAATGGTTGGAGCGGGGTTGTGTTGGTTGGGAAGCTGGACCATTTCATTCCAAAGGCAGGTCCCCACAACCGACACTTGGATATATTCAGTGAAACCACAATGAGGGTCCTTCACGCAGAACGTATCGGACTGATGTTTCCAGTTGTGCTGGGCTGCCCACGAGACGGGCATTGTCCAAGTACCACGCTTGCCATCCGACTAGCTCACCCACTTTTTCGACCAGATTTTGAACTACAATTGCAAACGCCACAGGACCACGTGGGTCACCTTGTTGCACACCACTTTTGCTGCGGAAGGACATTCAACCTCAGTACAAAGTGGAATGCTCACTGTAGCAGCTCTCCATCAGTGCCGTCATCTCAAGGCAGCGTTCCCCAACAGCGTCCAGCATACCTTCACGGCGCAGACATTTGAACACATTTGCAAAGTCCAATTGCAGCACACCCCAAACCTGATCCCAAGCTGGTGAAGCCCAATGGCGACAATGGAACAGGGATCAGAGTGGCCACCACCAAACTGGCCAAGTAGATTGTTTGCGAAGCGCAGTTCTCACCACTTCCTGTCTCATGAACACTTTTCACACCAGACGACGCAGGCACTCACCCCTGCTACGGGCCTGATTCCCTCTTCCTCTGGAGTAGGTGGACATTCGTAACCAAAATCATCGGTGTTTTATCCTGCTTTCCCCTTCCGCAAGGCCGTCAGTCTTGCTGCTGCCATGATTGTGGCAGGTTTCTTTTGCCAAACCATTGTCAATGGTGCAGTAACAGAAGGTCGTGAGTTCATACAAAATGTCATCTGCATGGCATTCTGCCTCGTGCCCTAGCAAACACCGAACGTGGTCGGGCTTCAAGCCAGAGGGGCCTTGGGAGGATTCTGGGCCAAAGCTGAAAACTGCCTTTCGCACTATTGTCCGGCGTTGCTGCATTTCTTCCTCAGAAGTGGAAGCTAGTAGCGAACGTCTCAGGGTCGCCGGGCCAGGTCAAGAAGGTGGTTCATGTGGATGTAATTGCCGGAGGCGTTCAAGTACCAAGGGGTTGTCGGGATCTTGCACACCATCGGAAGTCAACAAGTTGCAAGCTTTGGATACTGCATCCCTGCCGACCAGTTGTTCTAGTCTAGAGACAAATTCTTCTTTTGTTACTTCTTCCTCTTTCGAGGCGGCCAGTCTAGTACGTGGTCCCTTCCTGTGTGTTAGTTGCTTCCAGTGGAGGAGAAATGTCCTTCCAACTGTTCAACGTCGGCCGGCTTAGGTATTGTCGTGCACGAGCCTGCAGGATGCAAACCAAGACGTGACCAGTGACCGCTCCCGCCACGGCCGAAGGGAGGCAGCCCTGCCTTGGGGAAGCACCAAAGGGTGTGCAAAGATTCCCAGGTGCTTCGTTCGTTCAGGCGGCGCATGAGTGTGAAATAGTCCTCGGCCATTACTTGGATGGCCCCGCGAGGGATGAGGCTGATGGCACTACCTTCCCCCTCTGAAACAGATGCGGCCTAGGAGGAACAATCCGAGCCGGAGTTCGTGGCGGGTGTGATATTTACAACAAAGTGTCCGCAATTGGTACCTTGGGGAGGTTTTGGTATGGGTAGTGGCGCGTTGGGAACAACTGAGTGACAGCAAGAGAGCAAGGAGTACAGCGGAAAGGAATGATCAAAGAGTACGGAAAGGAACCCCCCCTGGGAGGAAACACACACAGTCACAGAACGTAAGTTGTTGTAAACCAATCGGCCGAGGGTGAAAGTGGGTCCTTGTTCCATCTCCTCGAATTTTAGACTTTTGTACGTCTTCGGGGCTCACAAGTTGAGTGCCGGTGGTCGGGCATTGTGTGAGACCTCTGTACAACACATCTTTGAGGAGTCCTTGTTCCCTGTCCTCACCCTTTTTGTTCTTTTTGTATATGTGTTCAACAGTACTTTTGTATACCTCACCTTGCTACATCTGCATGTCGCCGCGTCAATTTTTTTTTTTGCAACATACCAGGTGATTCCCCTGATCATCCATCACTGTTTCACACCTTCGACAATTGATTTTCAGAACTTCGTGACGGGCTACAACAGCCATGTCCAGCGTCCATTGCAGTACTGCTCGGAATTCTCCCGGCGGCATCAAAGTGGTTATTGCTGCGCATGGCTTTGCAGCCACCCACGCCAAAGCATGGGGCTTTTGTTGGCTCAAAATGCGCGTTTTGTCTCCCCCCGTGGAATTTGTTACCAAACCAGCCCCTCGCTTCTCGGACAACTTGTCGTTCCAGAAATTCTTGGTGCTTTCCGTCTTTCCGAGATGAGCAATCCGACTGATATCTTGCAGTATCAAGGTTGTTAAATGGGTTTCTCCCGTGACTTGTTCAATCGTTCGGCCTGCCAATGCGAAGTCAGATGGTAACAACTCGACTTCTATCGGGAAAGCGACACTGTGGTTTGCTCTTTTGCAAAAATCCAGGATTGCAGCCCATCTGGCCACGGGCCTTGCCTTGGCCGCTTCTTCCAGCCCCAAGCCACCGAAACAAATTTGGATGGTGGATAGTTCCCATTGAGAGCTGTAGTCCCGCAGCCTTGCTCAAAATGTCACGGATCAGTGAAGGGAAGAGCCTTACCATATCTCCAGAAGAGTTCAGAGGTGTTCCCCGGAGAAGGTCATCTTGTAATGAACTGTCTAAGCAGCTGGAAACGAATGTGGCCAGAAGGAATGAGCTGCTGGAGGTAGCATAGCTTTTCACAGGATCTGTCTTGCGAAACGGACCGCGCAAAGGTGTCGCCTCCCGGGAAGGTTACTGGTATTCCCAAAGCTTTGATTCCGGATCATTCCTGAAAGGATATTGCCGGGATGTGCTGCAACACAGTGCTTCCATGTGGTAATGTGCGTAAAGTTTCACTGATAGCTGGGCCGCACAACCGGCATTTGTCCATGTTGAGCCCGACCGCAATTTCGGGTCCGTGTGCAAGTAGCATTCACACCACACGGTCAAATAGTTCCATTGATTCGAATAGATGACAGTCACCCAGGTACCAACGGCAACATTTCCGCAATTTTTTTTTACCCATGGTTGCAGTGTGATGCAGAACAAGGCTGGAACACATGGGTCAGCCTGTTGTACCCCTGTTTTGGACCCCCCTTTTTTTGTCAATCAAATCACGTCGGGTAGCACAGATTCACCGAGACCGTGCCCCAGGCCCAGGCAAACGTCTCTTTTGGCCCTCGCCACACGGAAAAACTCCTCATGACTCCCTGTGTTGCCACAGGTCGCCGGTGGATACTATGGGTGTAAAGAACAAAAGGGTTGTATGGAGTGCCGTGCCAGACCTTGGGTCATGGTTAGAGTAAAATAAGAAAGTCCCATATTGAATATATACGGCGAGGAGAAAGGGGGTGGTTTTTTGCTTGCCACTGTTGGCGTGCTTGTGTCACGTGCTGATTGTTCTTGGTGTGATTGGGGTGTTTTGTTTTCAGAGCCGTCCGAGAGTGGACGTAAGAAAGCTGTCCCCATGGCCGTTGTTCTGCGTGGGCCCCCGAAGGTGGTAGACGTGGCAGGTGCACTGGATGAAGTCACACTCAAAAGCACAGGGAATGCGCAACAGCGCTTTTTCAATCAAGTAGTTGCCCAGGGCACTGTCCCCGTGCCAATTGTCGTGCCAGCTCGCGCATCGAAGCCATTCCAAGTCCCTGCCACGCACTAGCCACCACACCCCGCTTCTCCCAGCCGTTATGCTGGATTGTTTGGAGGCGGATGCATGTGGAGACGAATCCTTGGCCTGATTCACGCATGCAACCGTAGCAGTCCATCACCAGTGGGATAAATGCCCAGCCTCGTCGCTTGCAACGTCCCCATACTTCCCGATGCTATCTTCTTCCTGTCGATTGTGCGAATTGTCCACCTGAGCTGGAGGTGACCTGGAGGGTGCCAGTGGGTGCCTGACTGTGACATCAATGACTGCGTGTCCATTTGAGTCAAATTTGTTGTCGTTTTTGGGGAACTTCTCCAGGTGGTGGGACGAACCGAGTCCACCGACCAGTGGCACAGCCAACTGGATTTGAGTGTTCAGGAGCAAGGCAAAAAAAAATGGAAGTGAGGTGAGGTAAGGGGAAGGACAAAGCCCAAGCGAATGGAGATGAAGGTGGAAGGAGGAGTGTAATGCGTTTGGTGTGCGTGTTCCGGACACCCTGGGGCTTTGGAACCGGATGGCAGTGTGGCTGTTGTGGCGGGGGCATAGTCGCCTTAAGCGTTCAGGATCAGGGGTCCGAGGCTCCTTCGGCCAACCACAACTGCCATGCTACAGCACGGGCCAGCGAGATGGCCTAGTTTTCAGTCAGTTATTGAAACTTTCGGTGTTTGGCTGTTCCAGAGTCAGAGTTGGTTGCGAGGCGTACAAAATCACGGAGGAGATTGCAGGCTGCTGGCCCCGTGCACCCCCATGGGTTGAAGGCCACCACAACGTACTCCCTTTGGTAGCGTGCCCACCGATCTTCAGCCGTGGATCGTTTGTTCATCTCACTATCCGGTAGATTACGCTGAACTCGGTTCAAAATATAAGACAATTGTGAAGGAGCCAGCACGTGTTCGATGAGGACATCAACAGCAAGGTGCTTCTCTTTGTTCCAGCCCAGGAAGAGGAGATCAGCGTCACGGGTGCCAGCCTCACAGCCCTGTTATTTGCGCAGGGTGATGCCTGATCGTTTGCAGAGACCAAAGATGGCGTCGTGTACGCAGTTGTGCCTTTCTGTTATGCCATTCCTTCTGCAAGCCAGGAATTGGTCACCGAAGGCCTCAGCACACACGGGGCACAGAAGCATATCTGTTGTTGAGATGAAGGGCAAACCGGTCCAGAAGCGCAATAGCAGTCTGTATTCGTCCGGCGCTAGGACAGTGTTCGCGGGCCTGGACGGTAGGACGGTCGTCCAATTCTGAAGGAAGGTATAGGACTGACAACGAAGTCTGGCGATGTCCCGAAGAGGCGCTCCCTCCTCCAAGGTTGCCAGGCGAACGACGTGAAAATGTTCCGCCCACCACGATTCAGTGGAATGATCTGAGGTGGAAGAGGCCAAGGAGGACGGGTTGGCGATCCAGGAGGCCAGGGGTTCGCTGTGCAAGCCCAACGTAGCATGGGCCAATTTGGCAACGGGGATGGTGTCCGGTAGCCGGTTCATGCGCCAGGGTGGAGGGATTTTGAAGCCGGGTGCCCGTTGGGTGAAACCCACGCCGGCAGCCAGACGGGCAGCTAGTATTTCCAGCTGGGTGTCTGTGATACCCCATCCCGTCTTGTTGCAGGGCAAGGTGATTTGGTTACAATGCAAGGCAGACAACGGTGTCCCCACAATGTCACAGACCGCATGCCGGATGGAATCTGAGATAGTAAAAACACCCGAAGGAACGGTGGTGGGGCGAGCCGAGTCCACCGACCAGTGGCACAGCCTACTGGATTTGAGTGTTCAGGGGGAGGGCTATATACAGAAGCAGAAGCAGCAGTCTGTCAGAGGTAGAGGTACAGGAGAAGGCGTGTAAAGCCGAGCGGTCTTGCCGAGCGGTCTTGGTCCCAGCGGAGACGGAGGGACGAGGTGAAACTTGGCGGATGTTGTGTGAGGTGTGTTGGGGGTCAGAGGCGGAGGGCGTGGTGGCTTGTGTGTGTGTCTGTGTTTTGTGTGTGCTTGCGGTTATTCTTTTGGAGGGATGGGATTGGAGATTGGTAGGTCATATTTGCTCACTCCATTGCATATGGGCTATGGGTGGTGGGATCCACTGCTCCAGATGGCTCCGCCACCGCACCCCATGCCAGCTGGCGGGCCACTTCTCTTGCCAAT
>CAAHFI010185863.1:0-17500 GCA_900893395.1 Euglena gracilis
CTAACCCTAACCCTAACCCTAACCCTAACCCTAACCCTAACCCTAACCCTAACCCCTAACCCTAACCCTAACCCTAACCCTAACCTAACCCTAACCCTACCCTAACCCTAACCCAACCCTAAACCCTAACCCTAACCCTAACCCTAACCCTAACCCTAACCCTAACCCTAACCTAACCCTAACCCTAACCTACCCTAACCCTAACCCTAACCCAACCCTAACCCTAACCCTAACCCTAACCCTAACCCTAACCTAACCCTAACCCTAACCCTAACCTAACCCTAACCCTAACCCTAACCCAACCCTAACCCTAACCCTAACCCTACCCTAACCCTAACCCTAACCCTAACCCTAACCCTAACCCTAACCCTAACCCTAACCAACCTAACCCTAACCTAACCCTAACCCAACCCTAACCCTAACCCTAACCCTAACCCTAAACCCTAACCCTAACCCTAACCCTAACCCTAACCCTAACCTAACCCTAACCCTAACCCTAACCCTAACCCTAACCCTAACCCTAACCCTAACCCTAACCCTAACCCTAACCCTAACCCTAACCTAACCCTAACCCTAACCCTAACCCTAACCCTAACCCTAACCCTAACCCTAACCCTAACCCTAACCCTAACCCTAACCCTAACCCTAACCCTAACCCTAACCCTAACCCTAACCCTAACCCTAACCCTAACCCTAACCCTAACCCTAACCCTAACCCCTAACCCTAACCCTAACCCTAACCCTAACCCTAACCCTAACCCTAACCCTAACCCTAACCCTAAACCCTAACCCTAACTAACCCTAACCCTAACCCTAACCCTAACCCTAACCCTAACCCTAACCCTAACCCTAACCCTAACCCTAACCCTAACCCTAACCCTAACCCTAACCCTAACCCTAACCCTAACCCTAACCCTAACCCTAACCCTAACCCTAACCCTAACCCTAACCCTAACCCTAACCCTAACCCTAACCCTAACCCTAACCCTAACCCTAACCCTAACCCTAACCCTAACCCTAACCCTAACCCTAACCCTAACCCTAACCCTAACCCTAACCCTAACCCTAACCCTAACCCTAACCCTAACCCTAACCCTAACCCTAACCCTAACCCTAACCCTAACCCTAACCCTAACCCTAACCCTAACCCTAACCCTAACCCTAACCCTAACCCTAACCCTAACCCTAACCCTAACCCTAACCCTAACCCTAACCCTAACCCTAACCCTAACCCTAACCCTAACCCTAACCCTAACCCTAACCCTAACCCTAACCCTAACCCTAACCCTAACCCTAACCCTAACCCTAACCCTAACCCTAACCCTAACCCTAACCCTAACCCTAACCCTAACCCTAACCCTAACCCTAACCCTAACCCTAACCCTAACCCTAACCCTAACCCTAACCCTAACCCTAACCCTAACCCTAACCCTAACCCTAACCCTAACCCTAACCCTAACCCTAACCCTAACCCTAACCCTAACCCTAACCCTAACCCTAACCCTAACCCTAACCCTAACCCTAACCCTAACCCTAACCCTAACCCTAACCCTAACCCTAACCCTAACCCTAACCCTAACCCTAACCCTAACCCTAACCCTAACCCTAACCCTAACCCTAACCCTAACCCTAACCCTAACCCTAACCCTAACCCTAACCCTAACCCTAACCCTAACCCTAACCCTAACCCTAACCCTAACCCTAACCCTAACCCTAACCCTAACCCTAACCCTAACCCTAACCCTAACCCTAACCCTAACCCTAACCCTAACCCTAACCCTAACCCTAACCCTAACCCTAACCCTAACCCTAACCCTAACCCTAACCCTAACCCTAACCCTAACCCTAACCCTAACCCTAACCCTAACCCTAACCCTAACCCTAACCCTAACCCTAACCCTAACCCTAACCCTAACCCTAACCCTAACCCTAACCCTAACCCTAACCCTAACCCTAACCCTAACCCTAACCCTAACCCTAACCCTAACCCTAACCCTAACCCTAACCCTAACCCTAACCCTAACCCTAACCCTAACCCTAACCCTAACCCTAACCCTAACCCTAACCCTAACCCTAACCCTAACCCTAACCCTAACCCTAACCCTAACCCTAACCCTAACCCTAACCCTAACCCTAACCCTAACCCTAACCCTAACCCTAACCCTAACCCTAACCCTAACCCTAACCCTAACCCTAACCCTAACCCTAACCCTAACCCTAACCCTAACCCTAACCCTAACCCTAACCCTAACCCTAACCCTAACCCTAACCCTAACCCTAACCCTAACCCTAACCCTAACCCTAACCCTAACCCTAACCCTAACCCTAACCCTAACCCTAACCCTAACCCTAACCCTAACCCTAACCCTAACCCTAACCCTAACCCTAACCCTAACCCTAACCCTAACCCTAACCCTAACCCTAACCCTAACCCTAACCCTAACCCTAACCCTAACCCTAACCCTAACCCTAACCCTAACCCTAACCCTAACCCTAACCCTAACCCTAACCCTAACCCTAACCCTAACCCTAACCCTAACCCTAACCCTAACCCTAACCCTAACCCTAACCCTAACCCTAACCCTAACCCTAACCCTAACCCTAACCCTAACCCTAACCCTAACCCTAACCCTAACCCTAACCCTAACCCTAACCCTAACCCTAACCCTAACCCTAACCCTAACCCTAACCCTAACCCTAACCCTAACCCTAACCCTAACCCTAACCCTAACCCTAACCCTAACCCTAACCCTAACCCTAACCCTAACCCTAACCCTAACCCTAACCCTAACCCTAACCCTAACCCTAACCCTAACCCTAACCCTAACCCTAACCCTAACCCTAACCCTAACCCTAACCCTAACCCTAACCCTAACCCTAACCCTAACCCTAACCCTAACCCTAACCCTAACCCTAACCCTAACCCTAACCCTAACCCTAACCCTAACCCTAACCCTAACCCTAACCCTAACCCTAACCCTAACCCTAACCCTAACCCTAACCCTAACCCTAACCCTAACCCTAACCCTAACCCTAACCCTAACCCTAACCCTAACCCTAACCCTAACCCTAACCCTAACCCTAACCCTAACCCTAACCCTAACCCTAACCCTAACCCTAACCCTAACCCTAACCCTAACCCTAACCCTAACCCTAACCCTAACCCTAACCCTAACCCTAACCCTAACCCTAACCCTAACCCTAACCCTAACCCTAACCCTAACCCTAACCCTAACCCTAACCCTAACCCTAACCCTAACCCTAACCCTAACCCTAACCCTAACCCTAACCCTAACCCTAACCCTAACCCTAACCCTAACCCTAACCCTAACCCTAACCCTAACCCTAACCCTAACCCTAACCCTAACCCTAACCCTAACCCTAACCCTAACCCTAACCCTAACCCTAACCCTAACCCTAACCCTAACCCTAACCCTAACCCTAACCCTAACCCTAACCCTAACCCTAACCCTAACCCTAACCCTAACCCTAACCCTAACCCTAACCCTAACCCTAACCCTAACCCTAACCCTAACCCTAACCCTAACCCTAACCCTAACCCTAACCCTAACCCTAACCCTAACCCTAACCCTAACCCTAACCCTAACCCTAACCCTAACCCTAACCCTAACCCTAACCCTAACCCTAACCCTAACCCTAACCCTAACCCTAACCCTAACCCTAACCCTAACCCTAACCCTAACCCTAACCCTAACCCTAACCCTAACCCTAACCCTAACCCTAACCCTAACCCTAACCCTAACCCTAACCCTAACCCTAACCCTAACCCTAACCCTAACCCTAACCCTAACCCTAACCCTAACCCTAACCCTAACCCTAACCCTAACCCTAACCCTAACCCTAACCCTAACCCTAACCCTAACCCTAACCCTAACCCTAACCCTAACCCTAACCCTAACCCTAACCCTAACCCTAACCCTAACCCTAACCCTAACCCTAACCCTAACCCTAACCCTAACCCTAACCCTAACCCTAACCCTAACCCTAACCCTAACCCTAACCCTAACCCTAACCCTAACCCTAACCCTAACCCTAACCCTAACCCTAACCCTAACCCTAACCCTAACCCTAACCCTAACCCTAACCCTAACCCTAACCCTAACCCTAACCCTAACCCTAACCCTAACCCTAACCCTAACCCTAACCCTAACCCTAACCCTAACCCTAACCCTAACCCTAACCCTAACCCTAACCCTAACCCTAACCCTAACCCTAACCCTAACCCTAACCCTAACCCTAACCCTAACCCTAACCCTAACCCTAACCCTAACCCTAACCCTAACCCTAACCCTAACCCTAACCCTAACCCTAACCCTAACCCTAACCCTAACCCTAACCCTAACCCTAACCCTAACCCTAACCCTAACCCTAACCCTAACCCTAACCCTAACCCTAACCCTAACCCTAACCCTAACCCTAACCCTAACCCTAACCCTAACCCTAACCCTAACCCTAACCCTAACCCTAACCCTAACCCTAACCCTAACCCTAACCCTAACCCTAACCCTAACCCTAACCCTAACCCTAACCCTAACCCTAACCCTAACCCTAACCCTAACCCTAACCCTAACCCTAACCCTAACCCTAACCCTAACCCTAACCCTAACCCTAACCCTAACCCTAACCCTAACCCTAACCCTAACCCTAACCCTAACCCTAACCCTAACCCTAACCCTAACCCTAACCCTAACCCTAACCCTAACCCTAACCCTAACCCTAACCCTAACCCTAACCCTAACCCTAACCCTAACCCTAACCCTAACCCTAACCCTAACCCTAACCCTAACCCTAACCCTAACCCTAACCCTAACCCTAACCCTAACCCTAACCCTAACCCTAACCCTAACCCTAACCCTAACCCTAACCCTAACCCTAACCCTAACCCTAACCCTAACCCTAACCCTAACCCTAACCCTAACCCTAACCCTAACCCTAACCCTAACCCTAACCCTAACCCTAACCCTAACCCTAACCCTAACCCTAACCCTAACCCTAACCCTAACCCTAACCCTAACCCTAACCCTAACCCTAACCCTAACCCTAACCCTAACCCTAACCCTAACCCTAACCCTAACCCTAACCCTAACCCTAACCCTAACCCTAACCCTAACCCTAACCCTAACCCTAACCCTAACCCTAACCCTAACCCTAACCCTAACCCTAACCCTAACCCTAACCCTAACCCTAACCCTAACCCTAACCCTAACCCTAACCCTAACCCTAACCCTAACCCTAACCCTAACCCTAACCCTAACCCTAACCCTAACCCTAACCCTAACCCTAACCCTAACCCTAACCCTAACCCTAACCCTAACCCTAACCCTAACCCTAACCCTAACCCTAACCCTAACCCTAACCCTAACCCTAACCCTAACCCTAACCCTAACCCTAACCCTAACCCTAACCCTAACCCTAACCCTAACCCTAACCCTAACCCTAACCCTAACCCTAACCCTAACCCTAACCCTAACCCTAACCCTAACCCTAACCCTAACCCTAACCCTAACCCTAACCCTAACCCTAACCCTAACCCTAACCCTAACCCTAACCCTAACCCTAACCCTAACCCTAACCCTAACCCTAACCCTAACCCTAACCCTAACCCTAACCCTAACCCTAACCCTAACCCTAACCCTAACCCTAACCCTAACCCTAACCCTAACCCTAACCCTAACCCTAACCCTAACCCTAACCCTAACCCTAACCCTAACCCTAACCCTAACCCTAACCCTAACCCTAACCCTAACCCTAACCCTAACCCTAACCCTAACCCTAACCCTAACCCTAACCCTAACCCTAACCCTAACCCTAACCCTAACCCTAACCCTAACCCTAACCCTAACCCTAACCCTAACCCTAACCCTAACCCTAACCCTAACCCTAACCCTAACCCTAACCCTAACCCTAACCCTAACCCTAACCCTAACCCTAACCCTAACCCTAACCCTAACCCTAACCCTAACCCTAACCCTAACCCTAACCCTAACCCTAACCCTAACCCTAACCCTAACCCTAACCCTAACCCTAACCCTAACCCTAACCCTAACCCTAACCCTAACCCTAACCCTAACCCTAACCCTAACCCTAACCCTAACCCTAACCCTAACCCTAACCCTAACCCTAACCCTAACCCTAACCCTAACCCTAACCCTAACCCTAACCCTAACCCTAACCCTAACCCTAACCCTAACCCTAACCCTAACCCTAACCCTAACCCTAACCCTAACCCTAACCCTAACCCTAACCCTAACCCTAACCCTAACCCTAACCCTAACCCTAACCCTAACCCTAACCCTAACCCTAACCCTAACCCTAACCCTAACCCTAACCCTAACCCTAACCCTAACCCTAACCCTAACCCTAACCCTAACCCTAACCCTAACCCTAACCCTAACCCTAACCCTAACCCTAACCCTAACCCTAACCCTAACCCTAACCCTAACCCTAACCCTAACCCTAACCCTAACCCTAACCCTAACCCTAACCCTAACCCTAACCCTAACCCTAACCCTAACCCTAACCCTAACCCTAACCCTAACCCTAACCCTAACCCTAACCCTAACCCTAACCCTAACCCTAACCCTAACCCTAACCCTAACCCTAACCCTAACCCTAACCCTAACCCTAACCCTAACCCTAACCCTAACCCTAACCCTAACCCTAACCCTAACCCTAACCCTAACCCTAACCCTAACCCTAACCCTAACCCTAACCCTAACCCTAACCCTAACCCTAACCCTAACCCTAACCCTAACCCTAACCCTAACCCTAACCCTAACCCTAACCCTAACCCTAACCCTAACCCTAACCCTAACCCTAACCCTAACCCTAACCCTAACCCTAACCCTAACCCTAACCCTAACCCTAACCCTAACCCTAACCCTAACCCTAACCCTAACCCTAACCCTAACCCTAACCCTAACCCTAACCCTAACCCTAACCCTAACCCTAACCCTAACCCTAACCCTAACCCTAACCCTAACCCTAACCCTAACCCTAACCCTAACCCTAACCCTAACCCTAACCCTAACCCTAACCCTAACCCTAACCCTAACCCTAACCCTAACCCTAACCCTAACCCTAACCCTAACCCTAACCCTAACCCTAACCCTAACCCTAACCCTAACCCTAACCCTAACCCTAACCCTAACCCTAACCCTAACCCTAACCCTAACCCTAACCCTAACCCTAACCCTAACCCTAACCCTAACCCTAACCCTAACCCTAACCCTAACCCTAACCCTAACCCTAACCCTAACCCTAACCCTAACCCTAACCCTAACCCTAACCCTAACCCTAACCCTAACCCTAACCCTAACCCTAACCCTAACCCTAACCCTAACCCTAACCCTAACCCTAACCCTAACCCTAACCCTAACCCTAACCCTAACCCTAACCCTAACCCTAACCCTAACCCTAACCCTAACCCTAACCCTAACCCTAACCCTAACCCTAACCCTAACCCTAACCCTAACCCTAACCCTAACCCTAACCCTAACCCTAACCCTAACCCTAACCCTAACCCTAACCCTAACCCTAACCCTAACCCTAACCCTAACCCTAACCCTAACCCTAACCCTAACCCTAACCCTAACCCTAACCCTAACCCTAACCCTAACCCTAACCCTAACCCTAACCCTAACCCTAACCCTAACCCTAACCCTAACCCTAACCCTAACCCTAACCCTAACCCTAACCCTAACCCTAACCCTAACCCTAACCCTAACCCTAACCCTAACCCTAACCCTAACCCTAACCCTAACCCTAACCCTAACCCTAACCCTAACCCTAACCCTAACCCTAACCCTAACCCTAACCCTAACCCTAACCCTAACCCTAACCCTAACCCTAACCCTAACCCTAACCCTAACCCTAACCCTAACCCTAACCCTAACCCTAACCCTAACCCTAACCCTAACCCTAACCCTAACCCTAACCCTAACCCTAACCCTAACCCTAACCCTAACCCTAACCCTAACCCTAACCCTAACCCTAACCCTAACCCTAACCCTAACCCTAACCCTAACCCTAACCCTAACCCTAACCCTAACCCTAACCCTAACCCTAACCCTAACCCTAACCCTAACCCTAACCCTAACCCTAACCCTAACCCTAACCCTAACCCTAACCCTAACCCTAACCCTAACCCTAACCCTAACCCTAACCCTAACCCTAACCCTAACCCTAACCCTAACCCTAACCCTAACCCTAACCCTAACCCTAACCCTAACCCTAACCCTAACCCTAACCCTAACCCTAACCCTAACCCTAACCCTAACCCTAACCCTAACCCTAACCCTAACCCTAACCCTAACCCTAACCCTAACCCTAACCCTAACCCTAACCCTAACCCTAACCCTAACCCTAACCCTAACCCTAACCCTAACCCTAACCCTAACCCTAACCCTAACCCTAACCCTAACCCTAACCCTAACCCTAACCCTAACCCTAACCCTAACCCTAACCCTAACCCTAACCCTAACCCTAACCCTAACCCTAACCCTAACCCTAACCCTAACCCTAACCCTAACCCTAACCCTAACCCTAACCCTAACCCTAACCCTAACCCTAACCCTAACCCTAACCCTAACCCTAACCCTAACCCTAACCCTAACCCTAACCCTAACCCTAACCCTAACCCTAACCCTAACCCTAACCCTAACCCTAACCCTAACCCTAACCCTAACCCTAACCCTAACCCTAACCCTAACCCTAACCCTAACCCTAACCCTAACCCTAACCCTAACCCTAACCCTAACCCTAACCCTAACCCTAACCCTAACCCTAACCCTAACCCTAACCCTAACCCTAACCCTAACCCTAACCCTAACCCTAACCCTAACCCTAACCCTAACCCTAACCCTAACCCTAACCCTAACCCTAACCCTAACCCTAACCCTAACCCTAACCCTAACCCTAACCCTAACCCTAACCCTAACCCTAACCCTAACCCTAACCCTAACCCTAACCCTAACCCTAACCCTAACCCTAACCCTAACCCTAACCCTAACCCTAACCCTAACCCTAACCCTAACCCTAACCCTAACCCTAACCCTAACCCTAACCCTAACCCTAACCCTAACCCTAACCCTAACCCTAACCCTAACCCTAACCCTAACCCTAACCCTAACCCTAACCCTAACCCTAACCCTAACCCTAACCCTAACCCTAACCCTAACCCTAACCCTAACCCTAACCCTAACCCTAACCCTAACCCTAACCCTAACCCTAACCCTAACCCTAACCCTAACCCTAACCCTAACCCTAACCCTAACCCTAACCCTAACCCTAACCCTAACCCTAACCCTAACCCTAACCCTAACCCTAACCCTAACCCTAACCCTAACCCTAACCCTAACCCTAACCCTAACCCTAACCCTAACCCTAACCCTAACCCTAACCCTAACCCTAACCCTAACCCTAACCCTAACCCTAACCCTAACCCTAACCCTAACCCTAACCCTAACCCTAACCCTAACCCTAACCCTAACCCTAACCCTAACCCTAACCCTAACCCTAACCCTAACCCTAACCCTAACCCTAACCCTAACCCTAACCCTAACCCTAACCCTAACCCTAACCCTAACCCTAACCCTAACCCTAACCCTAACCCTAACCCTAACCCTAACCCTAACCCTAACCCTAACCCTAACCCTAACCCTAACCCTAACCCTAACCCTAACCCTAACCCTAACCCTAACCCTAACCCTAACCCTAACCCTAACCCTAACCCTAACCCTAACCCTAACCCTAACCCTAACCCTAACCCTAACCCTAACCCTAACCCTAACCCTAACCCTAACCCTAACCCTAACCCTAACCCTAACCCTAACCCTAACCCTAACCCTAACCCTAACCCTAACCCTAACCCTAACCCTAACCCTAACCCTAACCCTAACCCTAACCCTAACCCTAACCCTAACCCTAACCCTAACCCTAACCCTAACCCTAACCCTAACCCTAACCCTAACCCTAACCCTAACCCTAACCCTAACCCTAACCCTAACCCTAACCCTAACCCTAACCCTAACCCTAACCCTAACCCTAACCCTAACCCTAACCCTAACCCTAACCCTAACCCTAACCCTAACCCTAACCCTAACCCTAACCCTAACCCTAACCCTAACCCTAACCCTAACCCTAACCCTAACCCTAACCCTAACCCTAACCCTAACCCTAACCCTAACCCTAACCCTAACCCTAACCCTAACCCTAACCCTAACCCTAACCCTAACCCTAACCCTAACCCTAACCCTAACCCTAACCCTAACCCTAACCCTAACCCTAACCCTAACCCTAACCCTAACCCTAACCCTAACCCTAACCCTAACCCTAACCCTAACCCTAACCCTAACCCTAACCCTAACCCTAACCCTAACCCTAACCCTAACCCTAACCCTAACCCTAACCCTAACCCTAACCCTAACCCTAACCCTAACCCTAACCCTAACCCTAACCCTAACCCTAACCCTAACCCTAACCCTAACCCTAACCCTAACCCTAACCCTAACCCTAACCCTAACCCTAACCCTAACCCTAACCCTAACCCTAACCCTAACCCTAACCCTAACCCTAACCCTAACCCTAACCCTAACCCTAACCCTAACCCTAACCCTAACCCTAACCCTAACCCTAACCCTAACCCTAACCCTAACCCTAACCCTAACCCTAACCCTAACCCTAACCCTAACCCTAACCCTAACCCTAACCCTAACCCTAACCCTAACCCTAACCCTAACCCTAACCCTAACCCTAACCCTAACCCTAACCCTAACCCTAACCCTAACCCTAACCCTAACCCTAACCCTAACCCTAACCCTAACCCTAACCCTAACCCTAACCCTAACCCTAACCCTAACCCTAACCCTAACCCTAACCCTAACCCTAACCCTAACCCTAACCCTAACCCTAACCCTAACCCTAACCCTAACCCTAACCCTAACCCTAACCCTAACCCTAACCCTAACCCTAACCCTAACCCTAACCCTAACCCTAACCCTAACCCTAACCCTAACCCTAACCCTAACCCTAACCCTAACCCTAACCCTAACCCTAACCCTAACCCTAACCCTAACCCTAACCCTAACCCTAACCCTAACCCTAACCCTAACCCTAACCCTAACCCTAACCCTAACCCTAACCCTAACCCTAACCCTAACCCTAACCCTAACCCTAACCCTAACCCTAACCCTAACCCTAACCCTAACCCTAACCCTAACCCTAACCCTAACCCTAACCCTAACCCTAACCCTAACCCTAACCCTAACCCTAACCCTAACCCTAACCCTAACCCTAACCCTAACCCTAACCCTAACCCTAACCCTAACCCTAACCCTAACCCTAACCCTAACCCTAACCCTAACCCTAACCCTAACCCTAACCCTAACCCTAACCCTAACCCTAACCCTAACCCTAACCCTAACCCTAACCCTAACCCTAACCCTAACCCTAACCCTAACCCTAACCCTAACCCTAACCCTAACCCTAACCCTAACCCTAACCCTAACCCTAACCCTAACCCTAACCCTAACCCTAACCCTAACCCTAACCCTAACCCTAACCCTAACCCTAACCCTAACCCTAACCCTAACCCTAACCCTAACCCTAACCCTAACCCTAACCCTAACCCTAACCCTAACCCTAACCCTAACCCTAACCCTAACCCTAACCCTAACCCTAACCCTAACCCTAACCCTAACCCTAACCCTAACCCTAACCCTAACCCTAACCCTAACCCTAACCCTAACCCTAACCCTAACCCTAACCCTAACCCTAACCCTAACCCTAACCCTAACCCTAACCCTAACCCTAACCCTAACCCTAACCCTAACCCTAACCCTAACCCTAACCCTAACCCTAACCCTAACCCTAACCCTAACCCTAACCCTAACCCTAACCCTAACCCTAACCCTAACCCTAACCCTAACCCTAACCCTAACCCTAACCCTAACCCTAACCCTAACCCTAACCCTAACCCTAACCCTAACCCTAACCCTAACCCTAACCCTAACCCTAACCCTAACCCTAACCCTAACCCTAACCCTAACCCTAACCCTAACCCTAACCCTAACCCTAACCCTAACCCTAACCCTAACCCTAACCCTAACCCTAACCCTAACCCTAACCCTAACCCTAACCCTAACCCTAACCCTAACCCTAACCCTAACCCTAACCCTAACCCTAACCCTAACCCTAACCCTAACCCTAACCCTAACCCTAACCCTAACCCTAACCCTAACCCTAACCCTAACCCTAACCCTAACCCTAACCCTAACCCTAACCCTAACCCTAACCCTAACCCTAACCCTAACCCTAACCCTAACCCTAACCCTAACCCTAACCCTAACCCTAACCCTAACCCTAACCCTAACCCTAACCCTAACCCTAACCCTAACCCTAACCCTAACCCTAACCCTAACCCTAACCCTAACCCTAACCCTAACCCTAACCCTAACCCTAACCCTAACCCTAACCCTAACCCTAACCCTAACCCTAACCCTAACCCTAACCCTAACCCTAACCCTAACCCTAACCCTAACCCTAACCCTAACCCTAACCCTAACCCTAACCCTAACCCTAACCCTAACCCTAACCCTAACCCTAACCCTAACCCTAACCCTAACCCTAACCCTAACCCTAACCCTAACCCTAACCCTAACCCTAACCCTAACCCTAACCCTAACCCTAACCCTAACCCTAACCCTAACCCTAACCCTAACCCTAACCCTAACCCTAACCCTAACCCTAACCCTAACCCTAACCCTAACCCTAACCCTAACCCTAACCCTAACCCTAACCCTAACCCTAACCCTAACCCTAACCCTAACCCTAACCCTAACCCTAACCCTAACCCTAACCCTAACCCTAACCCTAACCCTAACCCTAACCCTAACCCTAACCCTAACCCTAACCCTAACCCTAACCCTAACCCTAACCCTAACCCTAACCCTAACCCTAACCCTAACCCTAACCCTAACCCTAACCCTAACCCTAACCCTAACCCTAACCCTAACCCTAACCCTAACCCTAACCCTAACCCTAACCCTAACCCTAACCCTAACCCTAACCCTAACCCTAACCCTAACCCTAACCCTAACCCTAACCCTAACCCTAACCCTAACCCTAACCCTAACCCTAACCCTAACCCTAACCCTAACCCTAACCCTAACCCTAACCCTAACCCTAACCCTAACCCTAACCCTAACCCTAACCCTAACCCTAACCCTAACCCTAACCCTAACCCTAACCCTAACCCTAACCCTAACCCTAACCCTAACCCTAACCCTAACCCTAACCCTAACCCTAACCCTAACCCTAACCCTAACCCTAACCCTAACCCTAACCCTAACCCTAACCCTAACCCTAACCCTAACCCTAACCCTAACCCTAACCCTAACCCTAACCCTAACCCTAACCCTAACCCTAACCCTAACCCTAACCCTAACCCTAACCCTAACCCTAACCCTAACCCTAACCCTAACCCTAACCCTAACCCTAACCCTAACCCTAACCCTAACCCTAACCCTAACCCTAACCCTAACCCTAACCCTAACCCTAACCCTAACCCTAACCCTAACCCTAACCCTAACCCTAACCCTAACCCTAACCCTAACCCTAACCCTAACCCTAACCCTAACCCTAACCCTAACCCTAACCCTAACCCTAACCCTAACCCTAACCCTAACCCTAACCCTAACCCTAACCCTAACCCTAACCCTAACCCTAACCCTAACCCTAACCCTAACCCTAACCCTAACCCTAACCCTAACCCTAACCCTAACCCTAACCCTAACCCTAACCCTAACCCTAACCCTAACCCTAACCCTAACCCTAACCCTAACCCTAACCCTAACCCTAACCCTAACCCTAACCCTAACCCTAACCCTAACCCTAACCCTAACCCTAACCCTAACCCTAACCCTAACCCTAACCCTAACCCTAACCCTAACCCTAACCCTAACCCTAACCCTAACCCTAACCCTAACCCTAACCCTAACCCTAACCCTAACCCTAACCCTAACCCTAACCCTAACCCTAACCCTAACCCTAACCCTAACCCTAACCCTAACCCTAACCCTAACCCTAACCCTAACCCTAACCCTAACCCTAACCCTAACCCTAACCCTAACCCTAACCCTAACCCTAACCCTAACCCTAACCCTAACCCTAACCCTAACCCTAACCCTAACCCTAACCCTAACCCTAACCCTAACCCTAACCCTAACCCTAACCCTAACCCTAACCCTAACCCTAACCCTAACCCTAACCCTAACCCTAACCCTAACCCTAACCCTAACCCTAACCCTAACCCTAACCCTAACCCTAACCCTAACCCTAACCCTAACCCTAACCCTAACCCTAACCCTAACCCTAACCTAACCCTAACCCTAACCCTAACCCTAACCCTAACCCTAACCCTAACCCTAACCCTAACCCTAACCCTAACCCTAACCCTAACCCTAACCCTAACCCTAACCCTAACCCTAACCCTAACCCTAACCCTAACCCTAACCCTAACCCTAACCCTAACCCTAACCCTAACCCTAACCCTAACCCTAACCCTAACCCTAACCCTAACCCTAACCCTAACCCTAACCCTAACCCTAACCCTAACCCTAACCCTAACCCTAACCCTAACCCTAACCCTAACCCTAACCCTAACCCTAACCCTAACCCTAACCCTAACCCTAACCCTAACCCTAACCCTAACCCTAACCCTAACCCTAACCCTAACCCTAACCCTAACCCTAACCCTAACCCTAACCCTAACCCTAACCCTAACCCTAACCCTAACCCTAACCCTAACCCTAACCCTAACCCTAACCCTAACCCTAACCCTAACCCTAACCCTAACCCTAACCCTAACCCTAACCCTAACCCTAACCCTAACCCTAACCCTAACCCTAACCCTAACCCTAACCCTAACCCTAACCCTAACCCTAACCCTAACCCTAACCCTAACCCTAACCCTAACCCTAACCCTAACCCTAACCCTAACCCTAACCCTAACCCTAACCCTAACCCTAACCCTAACCCTAACCCTAACCCTAACCCTAACCCTAACCCTAACCCTAACCCTAACCCTAACCCTAACCCTAACCCTAACCCTAACCCTAACCCTAACCCTAACCCTAACCCTAACCCTAACCCTAACCCTAACCCTAACCCTAACCCTAACCCTAACCCTAACCCTAACCCTAACCCTAAACCCTAACCCTAACCCTAACCCTAACCCTAACCCTAACCCTAACCCTAACCCTAACCCTAACCCTAACCCTAACCCTAACCCTAACCCTAACCCTAACCCTAACCCTAACCCTAACCCTAACCCTAACCCTAACCCTAACCCTAACCCTAACCCTAACCCTAACCCTAACCCTAACCCTAACCCTAACCTAACCCTAACCCTAACCCTAACCCTAACCCTAACCCTAACCCTAACCCTAACCCTAACCCTAACCCTAACCCTAACCCTAACCCTAACCCTAACCCTAACCCTAACCCTAACCCTAACCCTAACCCTAACCCTAACCCTAACCCTAACCCTAACCCTAACCCTAACCCTAACCCTAACCCTAACCCTAACCCTAACCCTAACCCTAACCCTAACCCTAACCCTAACCCTAACCCTAACCCTAACCCTAACCCTAACCCTAACCCTAACCCTAACCCTAACCCTAACCCTAACCCTAACCCTAACCCTAACCCTAACCCTAACCCTAACCCTAACCCTAACCCTAACCCTAACCCTAACCCTAACCCTAACCCTAACCCTAACCCTAACCCTAACCCTAACCCTAACCCTAACCCTAACCCTAACCCTAACCCTAACCCTAACCCTAACCCTAACCCTAACCCTAACCCTAACCCTAACCCTAACCCTAACCCTAACCCTAACCCTAACCCTAACCCTAACCCTAACCCTAACCCTAACCCTAACCCTAACCCTAACCCTAACCCTAACCCTAACCCTAACCCTAACCCTAACCCTAACCCTAACCCTAACCCTAACCCTAACCCAACCCTAACCCTAACCCTAACCCTAACCCTAACCCTAACCCTAACCCTAACCCTAACCCTAACCTAACCCTAACCCTAACCCTAACCCTAACCCTAACCCTAACCCTAACCCTAACCCTAACCCTAACCCTAACCCTAACCCTAACCCTAACCCTAACCCTAACCCTAACCCTAACCCTAACCCTAACCCTAACCCTAACCCTAACCCTAACCCTAACCCTAACCCTAACCCTAACCCTAACCCTAACCCTAACCCTAACCCTAACCCTAACCCTAACCCTAACCCTAACCCTAACCCTAACCCTAACCCTAACCCTAACCCTAACCCTAACCCTAACCCTAACCCTAACCCTAACCCTAACCCTAACCCTAACCCTAACCCTAACCCTAACCCTAACCCTAACCCTAACCCTAACCCTAACCCTAACCCTAACCCTAACCCTAACCCTAACCCTAACCCTAACCCTAACCCTAACCCTAACCCTAACCCTAACCCTAACCCTAACCCTAACCCTAACCCTAACCCTAACCCTAACCCTAACCCTAACCCTAACCCTAACCCTAACCCTAACCCTAACCCTAACCCTAACCCTAACCCTAACCCTAACCCTAACCCTAACCCTAACCCTAACCCTAACCCTAACCCTAACCCTAACCCTAACCCTAACCCTAACCCTAACCCTAACCCTAACCCTAACCCTAACCCTAACCCTAACCCTAACCCTAACCCTAACCCTAACCCTAACCCTAACCCTAACCCTAACCCTAACCCTAACCCTAACCCTAACCCTAACCCTAACCCTAACCCTAACCCTAACCCTAACCCTAACCCTAACCCTAACCCTAACCCTAACCCTAACCCTAACCCTAACCCTAACCCTAACCCTAACCCTAACCCTAACCCTAACCCTAACCCTAACCCTAACCCTAACCCTAACCCTAACCCTAACCCTAACCCTAACCCTAACCCTAACCCTAACCCTAACCCTAACCCTAACCCTAACCCTAACCCTAACCCTAACCCTAACCCTAACCCTAACCCTAACCCTAACCCTAACCCTAACCCTAACCTAACCCTAACCCTAACCCTAACCCTAACCCTAACCCTAACCCTAACCCTAACCCTAACCCTAACCCTAACCCTAACCCTAACCCTAACCCTAACCCTAACCCTAACCCTAACCCTAACCCTAACCCTAACCCTAACCCTAACCCTAACCCTAACCCTAACCCTAACCCTAACCCTAACCCTAACCCTAACCCTAACCCTAACCCTAACCCTAACCCTAACCCTAACCCTAACCCTAACCCTAACCCTAACCCTAACCCTAACCCTAACCCTAACCCTAACCCTAACCCTAACCCTAACCCTAACCCTAACCCTAACCCTAACCCTAACCCTAACCCTAACCCTAACCCTAACCCTAACCCTAACCCTAACCCTAACCCTAACCCTAAC
>CAAHFI010189018.1:0-12503 GCA_900893395.1 Euglena gracilis
ATTTTTTTTGTCCAAATTGGTCGCCGATTGAAATTGGTAGATTTCACACTTCTGCTGCCATGTCGCCCATCAATGAAAAGGCTCTTCTCAAGGGCTTTTGACAGATTCCCACAGTATTCAACCATAATGCAAATAGCTCGGATTTTCAGCAATTGTATACTCTAAAATTTGACATGTTAATTTTTTCAAATCCCACAGCTCAAGAACCATACAGCATATCAATTGAAAGCTCTCCCCAAGACCTTTCGCTTGGTATCCTCAGAATTCACCACAGTGCACAGCGTTCTGAAAATCGGCGATCGCATGTTCCGACCATGTTTGCAAAATTGCCCAAAGGGAATTCATTGCACAAATACCCTCAATTTCTGGCCGAAGACCCCCCAAAACTGCTCAGATCTGTTTACCACATGTCTGCAAAGCATTTTGGATACTTTTGGCACTTTTTATTTTTGGATCCCCAGATGCCAGCTTCATGTTTTGGAACGCCGGTTCGGGTGTGAACCCAGGGCCCCCAGACACACTTCACAACGATGTGGACCCAATCATTTTTTGCCTCCTTAGTCAAACGCCGAACTCCTTGGGGAATCGCCATTCGTGCTCTGTTATCCACGGTGATGAATGGAAACGTTTCCCAACTGTCAAATCCTCCTTTTTCAGAAAAAAATAATAGTGCCGGAGCATTAGATTCAGATTTTCACTTAGCGCACCGCGGCGAAGTTTGCCATGGCACAAAAATTTTTTTCGGCGGTGCACGCAGAGGACAATCGAATTTTTGCCGCTGCACACATGTGAACCACGAAATTTACTTTGGTGTCCACATGTGAAACCACAAAAATGGTTTGGTGTCCATACGTGATTTTAAAAAAAAATTGGTGTCGTAAGTGAACCACAAAATGACTACCTTGGTGTACCACACTAACTGAATTGTGTTTTTAGCTTATGTGCCACGTTTTTGCCACTCAACTCTTCCCATCAAGAGGTGGGGGTAATCGTTGGACAAGCCTGATCGCTGGACATCGGGGGGGGAGGTTAGATGACCACAGAGGAGGTGGAGACAATAGGGTCTTGTGTTGCTCAGATGTGGGGAAGGGAGGGGTGGGGTTGTAGGGGGGATCCCTTTGCGCCATGTCTCAGGGAGGTCAGGTTGGCCCACACCACATTGCTTTCAGACCTCATTTTTTTTATTAAAAAAGCAGTCAATCAGGTGGAGCCAATGAATCACGTCTTCTTTTTATTTTTTTCAAAAAAAAGGTAAATAAATAATACCAAAACCCCTTCAGCTCATATTAAAATGGCTCAAAAGAAAGTTTTGTCAATTTGCCTTTGACCGATGTCGATCAGCTTTCAGCCGTCTCTGGCTAATCTCACCCCCTGGGGAGCGGGGAGGGTCCAAGGTCAAAAACAACTTGGCGCAGGTCAAGGGTCCGCTCTGACACGTTGGCTGCACCACCATATTCCTCTTGAAAGTGGGAACGTCTGGCCCATTCCATTCTCAGTGCTTCCCCATATCAAAGAAAGACCCCATTGAACCCAAAAACATAACACACCCCTCAAATTCAATACCCTCCCAGCACAACAGCGCCGGGATAGTAAAAAATTTTCCTGGGTTATTACAAATCCCTCATTTTAGGAACAGAAATGATCAAAATTTGTGCGACTTTCACATTTTTTAAAACAATGGGAAATTCACTTGATGCCACATAAACATGATGCGAACCGCCGGGGAAAAAAATTCTTTTTTTGGAACCTTGGGAATGACGATGTTTCTTGGACCAGGATCAGTCAAAAAAAGGCCCCCAAACAGACCCTCCCCCAAGGGATTCCCGCAAAGGGTCCAAAAAGACTCATTTTGGGGTGCTATGCAGCTCCCACTGCCTCCAGTGGCCTTCGACCAGGGCGTGACACAGAACCGCCAACCCGGAATTGCGCAGTGGGGCCTCCGGGGCTCTGCACTTCCCGGAACAGAAGCCTTCCTGAACGCCACGCCATACCCCTCCTTGCGGTGCCCCTGCAGCCGCACGACCGGGGCGGCGGGCTGGCCTCCCCCCCCCAACCGCCCCTCCCCCCCCCAGGGCGGGTGGGTGGTGGCGTCACCGCCACCGGAGTGCCACCGGAGGGTCCTCGCAAAGTGTGGACTTGGGGGGTTCACTGGTTTCGTGGTGCCCATGCGGACGTCGCACGGACAACAATGAAAATTATTGATGACGGTGGCCGGGCTATTTTCCACTGCAGCACTGCAGGGGGGGGGGGCATGAGCAAGGTTCTTTCAAAAGTCTTGTTTTTGGGGGTAAGGAGCTTAAAAAGGACAAGTCAGCACAAGTTCTCCCTTTGAAAAACAGTCGAAAAACTTCAAACCCGCATTTTCCCTTTCCAAAAAAAAGAATCATTCAGTTTTCTGGGCCAAAAAAATCTGCACATTTTCATTAAAAGTTCCAATTTTTTGTCCCAATTAAAAAATCCCATACCACTCCAAACCCGTACAACCACACCAAACCACACCGGGGGGCTAGAGGGCCAAAAGGGTATTCCAATTAAAACCAGATGCTGGGACTTACAACAGTTGAAGGGTACGGGGATATGCACACCGCAGATCTTCACGCAGCTGTGTCGACGTGAGGCACCAACACGTAGGCCAGACCGCCAGGGGGGTCACTTCGCGGTCCGCATTGGAGGAGCACGGCTTGGAGAGGTCGAAAACGTGCACCTGGCCGGACACCGTCTTCGTGGCCACGATGTCGGTCCCGGACCCGATGTGCCCGATGGGCCCCCGCCCGTTCCCCTGGCCCCTTTCCCTTGGAGCAATGTGAAAGGCATTGCCAGGAAGGGGCATGCATCAGAAATAGCGACAAAAAATGGCAAACCCCCCAGAATGCCTAAATCGAACAAAACTGACGGCCAAAAAAAAAACCTCAAAAAATGACCTGCCCACTGAAAAGTGAAACTGTCAATGCTGCCCCACTGCGGGATTCGCACATCGGCTCGGCCGGGCCGCTGTGGCATGAAGCGGGCGCGGTTCACCTCCCCCTCGCGGGCAGGGCTGTGAGAGGAGGCGGGGTGGGGTGGCCGACCGCCCCGGCCAACATCATATCATATGCAAAGGAAGTCCTTCGGTGCTGTCTGGCGCGATATGTTCTTTTGGCCCGAACCAGTGCCCTGAGAAAACAGGGAATGGTGGTAGCAGGCTCAGCCCACCCACCACCCCCAAGAGGTGCAGGAATCCAGGCCAGCCCTGCTTGTGCGGCAGGCGCTGCTGTACCTCCACCCGGTGGCAGGCCGCGCTGAGGCTGCCCGCGTCCGTGGCCGCTCCGGTTTGGGGCGCTGGGCCCGCGTGCTCGCCTTGCCCCGGCGTCCCCCACCTTTCGGCCCAGCGGTGCACATCACGTCTCCAGCTCTGGGCCGTCCTCGGACGGTTGGTCCTGGCGGGTACCTTGGCAAGGCGTCCCAGAGACCCTCCGCGGGACGACGGCGCTTTTTAACTGCCCCGGGGTGTCAATCTCAGCTGGAAAATTTGGGCTTGCTCGAAAAACGACAGGCTGGCCCCCACCTTGGGGTCCCAGGTTGGAACTGGCCTGAGCGGGGGTCGGAACGGGTACCAAAAAAATCGAAACTGCAAAAAAAAAATCCAACTGCATCTTTATACATGTGTATTATATATACACATATTATAAATCCAAAAATATAAAATCCAAAAATGTATATATACATGTAGAGTCTCTGTATTAGAGTCTCTGTATTAGAGTCTCTGTATTAGAGTCTCTGTATTAAAATCCAAAAAACCTGATTTTTCCAAAATATGCAAAAAACCTGATTATTTCCCACAAAATTTGCCCTGGCCAGCGCTTTTCCGACCCATTTCCATCTAATTTGGAACCATTGGGCTCATTTTTGCATCTCTGGAAGCCCCGAAGGGCGGCTGGAAATAAATAAAGTCGTTGAAGGTGGGGGAGCAGGCTTTGCTTTAAGGACCCCGGGGGGTACTGGCTAGCCAATCGGCTAGACACTGGAAAAAGTGGACTAGCAAGACCCCCTCCCCCCCAGGGGGGGTCCGGGGGTCCCACGGACTGGAAAAATGAGGGTTTTAATAGGTTTTTGGCTGATTTTGTTCAAAAATTCCCAAAAATGGCGGGTATTTTTAGCCATTGTTGGGGGTCCCCAAAAAAATTTAGGCGCTTCGCACCGGTCACTAGAAAAATTTTTCCACTAGCTGGCCCTGCTAGTAGACCCCCCCGGGGGGGTCTGCTAAAATCCCACTAGCCAAATTTGGACTAGCTGCAGTCCAGCCCCCAGGGAGGGGGGGGTACTGCAATCCCTTAAGCAAAAGCCTGTGGGGAAGGGGGTCTAAGGCTGGAAAAAGGCTGCTAGCTGGCTGGACCCCGATCAAATTTCTTAAGCTGCGCCTGAGCGGGACACGGCGCCACCCACACGCAAAAAGGGACGGCGCGGGGCCAGGGGCAAAGGGGGGCGGCAGGGTCACCGTCGCCACGAGGAGGTAGTTCTGCTCCTCCCCCGACGTGTGGGTCCCCAGCAGCAGCCGCTGTACCGAACAGCCCCGGTCGGGGCCCCGGCCCCTCCGCCCGGAATGGGGTTGGGCGCTCAAAAGGGTGTGGCTGGAGCCCAACGGTGGTGAGGGCAGCGGAAGAGGGAAAGCCACTCCAAGGATGGCCCTGGCACCATGGCATTGCTTCTTGGCGGGTGGTGGGTGGAAGAGTGGGGACAGGAAAAAAAAAACAACAAAAACAAAACAACAAGACTAAACTAAATAAAAACAATACAAAAAGACGCAGTTCCTTGATGAGTGGCAGCGCACAAAGAAGGACGTGGTGCGCAGAACACTCACACGTGCACAGCCCAGCCACATGGGTGCCCGGGAGGCGTGGCCGGAAGGGCCGGGGGCGTCAAACGTGCGGTCTGGCAGCCACTGGCAGGTGAGGGACGGCCACTCCAGGGAGTGGGTGAGGACGAGGTCATACAGGAACGGGGTGTGCTTCCGCCACAGCTTGCCGGCAGGCCCACCCCGGCGGATGGGGTTGGCTCCGGTGCTGTATCGGTTCTGTCCAAAAAAAATGGGTCACCGGACCCCCTTCCCTAAGAGGCGTCCGAAGAGGGAGGTAGGCGGTCGGGCCCATTCCCAAGTTTTAAACACTGCTAACCTCTCGCCCTCCCTCTGGAAGGGGGGCTAACTGCGAACTCAGCCAGCCAGTCTCCTTTATTGTGCAACAGATGGATATTGGACGTTGCGCATTGAAACAAAAACGGGGGCTGGGGCCAGGGGAGGAGACACCCAATTACTGTGCGGCTGGGCAGAAAAGGGGGAACAGAACCTGCACCTTCTGCGGCACAGCTGGGGGGGGGGGCCTGGGGAACTCCTCGTTGATGCGGCGGTCCTCCTCCGACACGGGCGTCGGCCGGCGTGGCCACCATCCCGCCGCCTCACTCTCGGCCCGCCGCGGCCGGCCACGCAGACCAAAAGGGGAAGGGCTGGTCCTGTGGAATGTGGACAGCGGGGCAGCGGGAGACGGGGGGGAGGGGGACCGTTTGCACCACCCCGGGTAGCCAGGTGGGGCGGCCGAAAGGCCACAACCTCAGCCATGAAGGCGGCCGGTACACCGAGCTGCTGCCTTTCCCGCTTGTGTTGCATGCCTCTGTGTTTTGGCGAGGTGGCAATGTCCAGGGTACCCCTCCCCTGGGAAGCTGTCACCTGAGAGGGTGGCCGGTAGCGGGACCCTGACAACTTCCTATCATGACAGGTTGGCCGGCGCCAACGTCCCTGACAGTTTGCCATGGAGGGCATTTCAAGGAAAGACAATGAAAATTGACCCTGACGGGTTGGCCAGTACCGGGGACCCTGACAGTTCCTCGGGCGCCTGACAGGGCATGACAGCTTTCCGGGGGGGGGGGCAGGGAATAGGTACTTTTTCGAAAATTTGGGGAAGGCGGACATCATCTTGAGTAAAAACATTGCCCTTCGTCAGCCACAACGAAGACACCATATGCGATATATTTCATTCGCCTTGCTGTTGCAAACAAAGGGAGGGGATGGCGCCTTTTTGAGAGGGAACGCGTTTTGAAAACGAGCATCACCACCCCAAAAAGCGGTGCAGATTCAGCCGGTCTGGCAATTTCGCAAAAATCAGGTTATTATTGTTATACCTTCCTTTTTTTCATTATTTCTTGCATTTTCCGTTGGGAAACTAAAATTGGAATTTCAATTGGGGGAAGTGTCAGCCGCTGAAGGAGGGAGTTTGGACATAATGTGGCGACCCTCGCACATTTCTGGAAGCCCTGCCTTCAATCCAAGAATTGAGAAAATATGAATTTTTTTTTCAAATAAAACCAAACCTTTTTCCTGTTCTCTTTCAGCTTGGATGCTTGAAGCTGGCATTAAATCTACATGCCAAAGTGAGGAACGCAAGAGGAAGAAGAGGGTGAAGAGGTGGCTGAGGAGACTCACCAAGAAGGCACAGCACTTCCATCCCGTTGCATGTGTGAAGATGTCGCATCATCGCGGGATTATGTCTCACAAATGGTCTACACACTTTTCGGGCGCCTGCAAATGTGTCTCAAACTTTTGTTGCACACGTGCCGTGCATGCCGGCACCGCAGCCAGCCCACCTGCTGGTCAGTGCACAGGTCTGCACCTGCCTCCACCATGTGCCAATCCCATTTGCCTACCTCTTCTCCAAAAATGGCTTCTGTCCCTGCCCCTTGAAGAAGCTCCACCATATTATTAGAACGAAAAAAATAGACACTCACATCTCAGCTTTTAGCATCATGAACTGCCTTTTCTTCATCAGAAAGACAATGAACACGAGTCAGCAAAAGGAGATTGCCGGCAAGGTCCCTGGAAATGGTCTTCTCTTGGCTGGTGGCTATCTTCCAAGGAAGAAGTGGTCACGAAAGATGACGCTGTGTCGGCAAACATGTGCTTGTGGGTCACATAGTCATACATATGTGATATGATGATGATAACATGCATATGGGTCACATAAGTTTGCAAGCTTTGTCTCATCAAATGTCTCAGCAACTTTTCCACAAATGCAGCAAAAATTGCATTAACAACCCAAAAATCCAAATTTGGGAGCTTTTGCCACATTGGAGCAATTTCCCACGCTTGCAACTGCTTTTCAGGAAGCTTTTCTCCATGCCCAAGCTGGAGAAAGGTTTGCCTCCCGCACTTATGTGCAGCATTTGGAAGAAAGACTTTCTTGGTTCAAAAATCCTGCCATTGTGGTGAAACTCCCACTGATATCGCGAGTTTTCACACCCCAATTGCACATATCGCGAACAGGTTTAAGAACTTACAGTAACAGTGGCAAACAGGCTGTTTTGTACAAGCCCCCGGGGGGGAGGTCCGGAGTGCCTTGGGGTGCCTGCCCAGGCATGCACCACCCCCCTGGGGGGGGTCGGATTTCGGCTTGTGCCCAGGCACATTCCTGTTTAAAATTAAATTATTTTTGGCACACTTGCACCTTTGGCGCCGGGGTCTGTGCTGGGGCACTTTTGGCCGTGCGGCCTGCCCTCCCCCCCCCCCGGGGACCGACGCCACCGGGGGGGGGGGTTACTCCACTTTTTTGAAAAACCAGTCAGAAACTTTTTTTGCGAAACCAGTCAGGCCACTTGGGAATTCAAAGCAAATTTGACCATGAAAAAAACAGGCCAAAAATTTTTCGCCGCCTTCGGCACCGGGTCACTTTAGTGGTTTTTTTGACGACCCCCCCCCGGGGGGGGGAGGGGTCCATGCCAAAAAACCAGTCACTCACTCTGAAAAAACCAGTCACCCACCCCCCTCCCTGTATGGCGGCAACCCGTGCACCCGCACCAGGTATTAGCAAAATCAAAGCCACCACAGTTGATTTGCATTGGAAACTGCAACAGGATGTTTTTAACAAACCGCGTTGGCTAAGGTGCATTCCTGCAATGCCGAAGTAGCTAGCAAATCTGGGATGTGACCGGAATTGGAAACGCGTAGCGGATTTAATTTGTGAATGAAAACCTTTTGACGCTCAAATTGAAAAGATTTTAAAAAAAAAAAAACAGAAAGTTCGCTCCAAAGGCTCAAAGAAGACGGTGGAGTCACGAGGAGAGGAAGGGGGATGGTGCGAAAGAGAAGCCTGCCCCCAACCCAGGGTCCCCTGTGGGGATCTTACCAATAGCACAAGGCACCCAAGGGTTAATAAAATGAGCCTGGTGGAGATGTGCCAAAATTTTTCTCTTGCGCTTTGTGCCAAGGAATGTAAATTTCTTGGTGTATTTTCTTGCTGTATTTTTCTTTCAAAAAAGGGCCGCAAAAGCATAATCTTGGAGCATTCTTTAAGCCCCATTTTCTTTAAGCCCTAATTTTTTTTTGAAAAAATGAACCCAAAATGCATGATTTTTTTTATGGAAAACCACATTTTTTTCACAAAAAACCTCAAAAATTGCAGGTCTAAAAATTGGTAGCTTTTAGGAGGGGGTGAAAAAAACTAACGTCAAAAAAATGAACCAAATTTTGCACAATCATATTTTACTGAGTTTTTTTTCTCTTTGAATTTTTTTGGATTTTAAAAAAGCATTTTTTTTTTGCTTCAAAAACCTCTCAAAATAACAATTTTGAAAAAATGTTGAAATTTTGGAAGGTGTGAAAACATGGTGCAAACACATGCTTATGGGTCCAAAATGGGTGGAAAAAACACCCGTTTGTTTGTTTTGGTTTTGGTTTTTTTTGGCAGGTCTTTCAGCCTTCAAGAAGTCCTTCCACCCTCTGAACTTGACGTACCACCCAGAGATGAGGTTCCGTGAAGTATACTTTTTGTGTGTCGTCTTGCTTTGGGTTGGGGAATACCCTTATTTCCTCCAGCAATGAAGAACGAAGTTTTGGAGGAGGTTCCCATCATGTACCTGGTGGCGAACAAGAAATTAGACATATCGAGAGCTCAGGGGCGGCGATGGCGGTGGCAACCGGCATTGAACACGTTCAGAAGACGAAGAAGGTGCAGCGGCTTCAGCCGTGCCAGCAACAGGAAAGGAAAGAGAGGGCTTGGCGGCGATCCCTTCGGAAAACGGAGGAGGAGAACAGGGAGTTGAGGAGAGTCGTCAGCAGACTTTAGGGCAGTTCCTGCAGGTTGGCAAGAGGATATGACATCGATCACGTCAGTATTATCAAACCATTCCATTTGTAACATATTACACATAATTTCCTTGAACTGAACATTTTGATAAACAGTTTTCATTATAATTAGCAATGAAATAATGATGAATAATCTCCGTTTTCTTTGTGCTTTAATATTGCTATTCAAAATACACATATATCGTGCAACATAGCACTGCCAAGGTTTCAGCAAAGGTTGTCACAAAGAAGAGTCTATATTAGAATTGTCTCAATATCGTTCCGGGTGCTGGGGGGCAATAGGTCTCTGTTCTTCACGTTGGACAAGAATTGGTATTTTTCTTTGTGTTTGTACTTTAAGAGTTGGAGGTAGTGGTGGGGAGGTCCCGAGGTCTTGAAGCTCGAGGAGCTGGTTGGCGGGATGGCACGCGCCCTTCAGGAAGTCTACGGCGCCGTCCACAACAGCTCCGCCAGAATTTCTGCCAAGATGGTGACAAAGAAGATTCCATGTTTTGTTTTTATAGAGTTCGCAAGGTCGTTTGGGTGTTGGAGGGGTACCCTGCGGTGGGTGGGTGTGCCAAGTGTGTGCGTGTATGTGTGTTGTGTGTGGCAAAAGGCAGGCAAAAAGTGCCCCCCCCCTCCTCTGGGGTTACTCAGCGAATCGGCCACAGCCTTTATTTCTAGTCGACGTCAAGTCCACGTCGAGGCCCTGTCAGGGCATCGGACAGGCCTGGCAGGACCTTTCAAAGCACAACGCTGGCGTATGTCTGCTTCAATACATTTTTTTACCGACCCCCCCGGGGGGGTCCCCCTCGGGGGGGGGGGTCGGCCACTCAGAAAAACGGCCACTTTCCAGTCATTTTAGGCCATCCCAGGCCAAAAAAAATTTCCGGCGCCTTGGGCGGCCGGGGTCACTCAAGCCACCTTTGCCCACTCCTGGCCGACCCCCCCCGGGGGGGGGGGTCCAGGCCAAAAACCAGTCAGTAACTCTGAAAAAAACCAGTCACCACCCCTGGGGGGGGGCTTAAAAAATTGACTTGTCTCCTTCGACGTTTTTTCAAAAAGGGGGCAAAAAAGACGGAATTCACCAGAATCAAACGGGGGATTTGGGGAACGTTCCACCTGCCTCGTGAGGAGCCAGTCACCCTCGGAGGATGAAAAAGTTCCGGAGTGGGAGCTCCGCAACTCCCACGAGAAGAGCGAGCACCTGGATGCCATGACCCACCTCACCGTCCTTGCCCTATCAATTCAGTGTGTGTTCTTTGTGCCCGTCTGGTGGTTGGCCCAATCACTAGCTTGGTCGTTGTTTGTCATATTTCATGTTCTGTTTTGCTTGTAATCTGTTTCTTGTGGCTGCTGAAGACACGACGCGGTACGCCAGCCCACCCTCCAGGCTGTGCTCTCAAGGCGTCTTTGAAAGGGAATTACAGAAAATGGGTTGCATGACCCAAATTTTGAGGAAATGCTTGACCCATTTAGCACCATTGTTTCTGGCTTCGTCACTCAAATCTACACGCTCGTCAAAACAGGTCATTACCCTTAACCAGGGTTCGATATAAGGACAGGTGGGGGGGGGTGGTCCGGACCCCCCCTGCGGGCCAGGAGGGGGCACCCCCCACCTAAACAGGTGCGTGGTCAGGGTGGCCGAAATTTTTTGACCCCCCCAAAACCAAAGGTGCCATTTTGGGCACTTTTTGGGCAAAAATGTGCCAAAAATGCAAAAATTCTCGGCGCAAAGCGCGGAGGAAAAATTGACCCTTTTTGGGGGGTCCTGGGAACCCCCCCCCCCGAGGGTCGGTCCGGACCCCCCTGGCAGGTGGGGGGGTGGTCCGGACCCCCCCTGCGGGCCAGGAGGGGGGGGACACCCCCACCTAACCCATGTACGCCCTCCTTATATCAAACCCTGCCCTTAACTTGAAGCTCCGTGACAACACAATTGGGCCGCTTGCCCCCCCCCTCCTCCTCAATAGAAACTTGCCCCCCTCCCATAAAATTAACCCTGGCTTAAACATTCGACCTCAGTGCCCCATTTTTAGACTTTCTGGCCAATTTTGTGCATGGCCCGCAAGGATTCTCAATATGCAAACATGCTCTCCAAGGGTGTCCTCCGTCCCACCTTCAATTGCGACCATGCCAAACGCCCGGGGACTAAGTGAATTCCTGAGCTTCTCACGCCTCCTTGGCTGGCAAACAAATTGAAATAATTTTAAAATTAAAAAGACCATAAAATTTGCTTCAAAGGCAGAGAAGATGGGAGGGTGGCCCCTGTCTAACACCCCTCTTGGGTGATAATGAAAACATGAAAAAAATGAAATTGGAAGTCATTAACATGACTCAGCCGAAGCTTTTTTGAGCTGCCCGCAGAAGAACCGAGATGAGCACCCTGAGGACTCAGGGTCTGGAACATAGTGTGGCTCGAAGTCCTTTCCCAGGATGCCCCTGCCGGAGCGCCGTGTCACCGTCAACGGCAACGGCGACACCCACCCGTTGATCAGAGCACCAGTTGAATATGCAAACTTTGACCCCCTCTTTGTTATGCCATTCCCATGTCCATCCTTGACCCCCTCTCTGTTATGGCATTCGACTGCAGCTGCCATCCATAGGAGGAGATCGAGGTGATGGTGGAGACGGTGGCGATGGTCCCAGGCATACAATTGCCTTACCAGGGGGGGGGAGGGGTCACTCCACTTTTCAAAAAACCAGCCAGTCACCACCCCCCGGGGGGGGGGGGTCGGCCACTCAGAAAAACGGCCACTTTCCAGTCACTTTAGGCCATTTTAGGCCCAAAAACTTTTTCCGGCGCCTTCGGCGCCGGGGTCACTCAAGCCACTTTGCCCACTCCTGGCCGACCCCCCCCCGGGGGAGGGGGTCCGGGCCAGAAACCAGTCAGTCACTCTGAAAAAAGCAGTCACCCACCCCGGGGGGGGGGGGGTCGGTCAGTGCTTAAGCAATTGCCTGGTCCCAGGGCCCAAAAAAGAGCAAGCCAGTGACACGTGTGAAGCATCCCAAAGGTATGGCACATGCACTTGCAAAAGTTTCACCCATTTGCTGTTTCACTGTTTCACCATTCACATCTCCCTTTCACATTACCCTGTCACATAATGTCCACAGCACGAGTCAAACAGGTTGAGCGCACAATATCATCTCGTACACCTGCTGTCAGACTGTGCATAACTTTTCATGTGTGGGCAACCTTCAAAGTTAAACCTTGGTTGTTTAATTCCGGGATCTGTGTTGCTGGCAGATCGCCTTGGGACCTGCAGTGTAGGAACTGCTGCAGAGATCCAGGCAGCCAAATAAAGACACATACTTTTATTTTCTTCCACGGGGACACCCCCCCCACATAAACCATGTACGCCCTCCTTATATCAAACGGATGTTTCCATCCTTAGGGTATCCAAAGCAAAAAAAACCTGCG
>CAAHFI010189174.1:0-10863 GCA_900893395.1 Euglena gracilis
CTGTGAGTCCTGAAGAGGGGAAACAACGAGGTGATTGTGTTATAAATGGAACAAGATGGGGAGGGTTTAAAATTTCGAGGCAGCAGAAGAAACTATGCATTGGATGGCACGTTAAAAAAAAAATCTTGCATGCTGATGTCAGGCTGTGAAAAAATCGGCACAAATTGAACAAACTGCGGAGAGAGCTGTGTCTCACCGTGGTCTGGAGGGGGCACGGGGCTGGGGAGGTGAACTGCACGTGGTGGTGCATGTAAGAAATGGATGGGAGACTGGTGTCATAAAAATAGGGAGGCTGGGAATGCAAGAGGCGCTGATGAAAACCTGTTTTCCCCTGGGTGCTCAATTTCCTTTCCATGAAATTTGGGAATATTAATCTTATTAACTCAACTGGGTTTCTACCACAGTGGGGTTTCATTTAGAAATTGGGGGTTCGCAGCGAAGACTATTTGGGCTGCCCCTCAGGTTTTCAGTGTGACTGACTCAGATGAGCTGCAAGAGAAAATTTGTGGATGATAATTAAGAAAGGGATTAAAGCGGCGGATGCAGGTGAATGGTTGCACTTAAGTAGGCTTGAGCCACGTTCAGACAAAGCGGAGGGAAGAAGAGGTTCCCAAATTCTTAAAGATTAGGGTATGCCTGGTGTGCGTGGGGTGGGTATGGTGGGTAGTGGGTGGAGGCAGAGCCGGGGCAGGGTTCCTAGGTGCCGGACAGAGGGTGCCGGCGGGGGGGGGAGTCGGCGTCCACAGTTCTTGGCGGAGAGCTGGTGGGTGAGCTGGGGGGGGGGGGGGCGGAGGGGGCAGAAACACGGTACCAGGCCCATTGTGACCAGTCCAAGGTTAAAAGTCCAAGAGGCAGCAAAAAAAAAATCATAAAATGGTTGGTGCACACAAAATGTGTTTGCATGCTGATGTAAAGCAATGAGATACATCAGCACAAATTCAACAAACCGTGGAGAGAGCTGTGTCTCACCCCGGTCTGGATGAGGATGGGGCGTGTGCTGCTGCCACATTTGAATGTATGGGAGAAAGAAATTGGGCCTGGTACCATGAAAGGTGGGAGGGGCTGGGGGTGCAGGAAGCGCCGATGTAAATTGATTTCTCCCGGGTGTTTCCCCGCCTTTCTGTATTTTATGTCTTATGTGTATTTCCTCCACAGTGGGTGTTATTTCGGAAATTTTGGGGGTCCGCTGCGAAAGCATTTGAGCTGCCCACGGGTATTTCAGTGTGTACTGTCTGAAATGAGCTGCCAAGAGAAATTTGAGGATGAGAATTAAGGCAGGGTAAAAGCAGCGGCTGCCGATGAATGGCTGCACTTCAGCAGCTTGCACAAAATTTAGACAAAGCGGAGGGAAGAGGTCCCCAAATTCTTGGGTGGGTGGGTGTGGGTGGGTGTGGTGGGTAGTGGGTGGAGGCACAGCTGGGGCATGGTTCCCAGGTGCCGGACAGAGGGTGCCGGCGGGGGGGGGGTCGGCGTCCACCATTCTCGGCGGAGAGCTGGTGGGTGAGCTGGGGGGGGGGGGGCGGCAGAAACATGGTGTCAGGCCCATTGTGGCCGGTTCAAGGTTTAAAAGTCCAAGAGGCAGCAAAAAAGAAAATGGTTGGTGCACACAAAATGTGTTGCATGCTGATGCAGGCAATAAGATACATCGGCACAAATTCAACAAACCGTGGAGAGAGCTGTGTCTCACCGCGGTCTGGATGAGGATGGGGCGTGCGCTGCTGCCACATTGAATGCATGGGAAAAGAAAATGGGCCTGGTGTCATGAAAGCGGGGAGGGGTGGGGTGCAGGAAGCGCCGATATAAACTGATTTCTCCGGGTGTTTCCCCGCCTTTCTTTATTTCCTGAAATTTAGAAATGTTTTTTATGTTTTATGTGGATTTCTACCACAGTGGGTGTTATTTCGGAAATTTTGGGGGTTCGCTGCGAAGAGCATTTGAGCTGCCCCACGGGTATGTCAGTGTGTACTGACTGAAATGAGCTGCAAGAGAAATTTGAGGATGAGAATTAAGGGAGGGAAAAAGCAGCGGTTGCAAATAAGTGGCTGAACTTCGCAGCTTGAACAAAATTTAGACAAAGCGGAGGGAAGAGGTCCCCAAATTCTTGGGTGGGGTGGGTGTGGGGTGGGTGTGGTGGGTAGTGGGTGGAGGCACAGCTGGGGCATGGTTCCCAGGTGCCGGACAGAGGGTGCCGGCGGGGGGGGGGTCGGCGTCCACCATTCTCGGCGGAGAGCTGGTGGGTGAGCTGGGGGGGGGGGGGGGGGGCTGGCAGAAACACGGTGCCAGGCCCACTGGAGGATTATGACTGGTCCAAGAAGGGGGGTTCAAAAATACGAGAGGCAACAAAGAAACCATCAATTTGCAGGTGAGCGTAAAATATGTCTGCATCTGATGTCAGGTTGCGAGATAAGTCAGCACAAATTCAACAAACCGTGGAGAGAGCTGTGTCTCACCCCGGTCTGGAGGGGATGGGGCGTGCACTGCTGCCACATATGAATGTATGGGAGAAGGAAATTGGGCCTGGTGTCATGAAAGTGGGGAGGGGCTGGGGGTGCAGGAAGCGCCGATGTAAATTGATTTCCTGGAAGGTGGGGGGGTCGTCCGGACCCCCACCTGCGGGCCAGGAGGGGGGGACACCTCCCCACCTAAACCATGTATGCCCTCCTTATATCAAACCCTGGGCGTGGTGTGCCTCCGAGGGTTCATCATGTAAGCATTAACCTCAAGTAGGGGTGAATGCGGGTGGGGGATGTCTGGGTCATTTCGGGGCTTGAGCAAGCAAAAGGCCAGGTATTGGGTTGGGGCTGGTTCTTTGAATGCAAAGCAACGGAGGGCAGCCAGGTTGCTACTGCGTGAGCGTGGGTGCCGTCCGGTGGGGCCTCCGACGGGGGGGGGTGCGCACAATGTGCTGACGTTCCGGTGCTGGGGTTAGGGGGGGGGGCGCGTGCGAGCAGCTCCGGGGGGGGGGGGGAAATGGGCGCCGCGGGCTTTGGCGGCCGGGCCCGAGCTCATTCGGTCCATGGCCCGTTCATAGGCTGGGGTTGGGCCGGGCCAGGACGGCAGAGCGAACGCCGGCGCTGCCGCCCAGCATTTCCAAGCACCCACACACAGGGTGGGGAGGTGTCTGTGGGAGGGGGGAGTTCGCGTGCTGTGAGGGGCCCGTCTCTGGATTTTCGCAGCAAGTGCGCGGGGGGGGGGGCGGATCGTGTGGGTTCGGGGCTGGGGTGATGCTGATTTGAGTGGGGGGGGGGCGTTAATGGCCACAGTGCCTGAGCGGTGCGAGGCCGTGGAAAGTCGGGGGGGGGGCAGCCTGGCGCAAGGGTGGGGGGGGGTATGTTTCAGAGGGCTGGTGTCGCCCAGGTCAACTCAGTTGGTGGTACTGTATGATGATGCCAGGGGTGGGTCCCGGCACTCACAAGGGAGGGGTGGTTATTGCGTAAATAAATAAGTATGTTAGTATTTTTTATAAAAAAACAGAGGAGCCTGAGGTTGGGGGTAGGGGTGACTGCAACTGTGCGCTCGCTGGGGGGGGGGGGTGGTGTGCCTCCGAGGGCATCTTGTAAGCACTAACCTCAAGTAGGGGAATGCGGGTGCGGGTGTCTGGGTCATTTCGGGGCTTGAGCAAGCAAAGGCCAGGTAATGGGTTGGGGCTGGTCTTTGAATGCAAAAGCAACGGAGGCAGCCAGGTTGCTACTGCGTGAGGTGGGTGCCGTCCGGTGGGGCTCCTCCGTCCGGACGGGGGGGGTGCGCACAATGTGCTGACGTTCCGGTGCTGGGGGTTAGGGTGGGGGGCGCGTGCGAGCAGCTCCGGGGGGGGGGGAGGAAATGGGCCACCGCGGGCTTTGGCGGCCGGGCCCGAGCTCATTCGGTCCATGGCCCGTTCATAGGCTGGGTTGGGGCCGGGCCAGGACGGCAGAGCGAACGCCGGCGCTGCCGCCCAGCATTTCCAAGCACCACACACAGGGTGGGAGGTGTCTGTGGAGGGGGAGTTCGCGTGCTGTGAGGGCCCGTCTCTGGATTTTCGCAGCAAGTGCGCGGGGGGGGGGGCGGATCGTGTGGGTTCGGGGCTGGGGTGATGCTGATTTGAGTGGGGGGGCGTTAATGGCCACAGTGCCTGAGCGGTGCGAGGCCGTGGAAAGTCGGGGGGGGGGCAGCCTGGCGCAAGGGTGGTACTGTATGATGATGCCAGGGGTGGGGCCCGGCACTCACAAGGGAGGGGTGGTTATTGCGTAAATAAATAAGTATGTTAGTATTTTTTTTAATAAAAAACCTGAGGTTGGGGGTAGGGGTGACTGCAACTGTGCGCTCGCTGGGGGGGGGGGCGTGGTGTGCCTCCGAGGGGTTCATCTTGTAAGCACTAACCTCAAGTAGGGGAATGCGGGTGGGGGTGTCTGGGTCATTTCGGGGCTTGAGCAAGCAAAGGCCAGGTAATGGGTTGGGGCTGGTCTTTGAATGCAAAAGCAACGGAGGCAGCCAGGTTGCTACTGCGTGAGCGTGGGTGCCGTCCGGTGGGGGCTCCTGTCCGACGGGGGGGTGCGCACAATGTGCTGACGTTCGGTGCTGGGGTTAGGGTGGGGGGGGGGCGTGCAGGGGGGGGGGGGAAATGGGCCGCCGCGGGCTTTGGCGGCCGGGCCCGAGCTCATTCGGTCCATGGCCCGTTCATAGGCTGGGGTTGGGCCGGGCCAGGACGCAGAGCGAACGCCGGCGCTGCCGCCCAGCATTTCCAAGCACCCACACACAGGGTGGGGAGGTGTCTGTGGGAGGGGGGAGTTCGCGTGCTGTGAGGGGCCCGTCTCTGGATTTCGCAGCAAGTGCGCGGGGGGGGGCGGATCGTGTGGGTTCGGGGCTGGGGTGATGCTGATTTGAGTGGGGGGGGCGTTAATGGCCACAGTGCCTGAGCGGTGCGAGGCCGTGGAAAGTCGGGGGGGGGCAGCCTGGCGCAAGGGTGGGGGGGGTATGTTTCAGAGGGCTGGTGTCGCCCAGGTCAACTCAGTTGGTGGTACTGTATGATGATGCCAGGGGTGGGGCCCGGCACTCACAAGGGAGGGTGGTTATTGCGTAAATAAATAAGTATGTTGTAGTTTTTTTAAAAAAAAAACAGAGGAGCCTGAGGTTGGGGGTAGGGGTGACTGCAACTGTGCGCTCGCTGGGGGGGGGGCGTGGTGTGCCTCCGAGGGTTCATCATGTAAGCTCGGGTGGGGATGTCTGGGTCATTTCGGGGCTTGAGCAAGCAAAGGCCAGGTAATGGGTTGGGGCTGGTCTTTGAATGCAGGGGCAACGGAGGGCAGCCAGGTGCTACTGCGTGAGCGTGGGTGCCGTCCGGTGGGGCCTCCCCGTCCGGACGGGGGGGGGTGCGCACAATGTGCTGACGTTCCGGTGCTGGGGTTAGGGTGGGGGGGGCGCGTGCGAGCAGCTCCGGGGGGGGGAGGGAAATGGGACGCCGCGGGCTTTGGCGGCCGGGCCCGAGCTCATATCCCTGGCAGGTGGGGGGGTCCGGACCCCCCCCCTGCGGGCCGGAGGGGAGGGGGTGGGGGGGCACCATGGAGGATGTCCTAAGAAAGGGCGAGCATGCGACATGCGGGAAACACGGAGTCGGCGATGCGGGTCATCACAGGCGGACGGGCGGATGGTGGCGGCGTCGGAAAAAGAGTCCCCGGGTGAGTGCCGAGGGTTCCGGCTGTGTGGCGGGTGGTGGATGTAGGGGCCGGATGTAGGGTCCGGTCCGTCGCGAACATCGTATGATGATCCCGCCGAGCGCGAAGGGCAGGGAACAGGGCCAGGGCGACGGGGAGGGGTCGTCTGCGGCGGTGAACATCGTACGAGGATCCCGCGAGCGTGAAGAGCAGGGAACAGGGCCAGGACGACGAGGAGGGGGTCGTCTGCGGTGGTGAACTTCGTACGATGTGCATGCCGTGTGGAACGGCAGGGTTGATGATGAGGGCGATGGGCGAGGTTCCTGGGGCAGAGGCGAAGTACTTCGTACGATGACCTCGCTGCGGGGAACGGCAGGGAGGGACAGGATGGCGACGAACAACGAGAGGGTGAGTCGTTGGTGAACTTCGTACGATGACGTCGGGAGGAGGGGGATGGGCGACGTGGCCCGGGTGAGGGGTGGATGAGGGCGTGCCCGCTGGGGGCAGAGGCCGGGATGATATGATGGGGATGAGGGCGTGCCCTGGGGGGGCAGAGGCCGGGATGATGTGATGGGGATGAGGGCGTGCCCGCTGGGGGGCAGAGGCCGGGATGATGATGGGGATGGGGCGTGCCCGCTGGGGGGCAGGGCCGGGATGATGATGGGGGGATGGGGCGTGCCCGCTGGGGGCAGAGGCCGGGATGATGTGATGGGGATGAGGGCGTGCCCGCTGGGGGGCAGAGGCCGGGATGATGTGATGGGGGATGGGGCGTGCCCGCTGGGGGCAGAGGCCGGGATGATGTGATGGGGGGATGGGGCGTGCCCGCTGGGGGGCAGAGGCCGGGATGATGTGATGGGGATGGGCGTGCCCGCTGGGGGCAGAGGCCGGGATGATGTGATGGGGATGATGGGCGTGCCCGCTGGGGGGCAGAGGCCGGGATGATGTGATGGGGGATGGGGCGTGCCCGCTGGGGGCAGAGGCCGGGATGATGTGATGGGGATGAGGGCGTGCCCGCTGGGGGGCAGAGGCCGGGATGATGTGATGGGGATGAGGGCGTGCCCGCTGGGGGGCAGAGGCCGGGATGATGTGATGGGGATGAGGGCGTGCCCGCTGGGGGGCAGAGGCCGGGATGGTATGATGGGGATGAGGGCGTGCCCGCTGGGGGGCAGAGGCCGGGATGATGTGATGGGGATGGGGCGTGCCCGCTGGGGGGCAGAGGCCGGGATGATGTGATGGGGATGAGGGCGTGCCCGCTGGGGGGCAGAGGCCGGGATGATATGATGGGGGATGGGGCGTGCCCGCTGGGGGGCAGAGGCCGGGATGATGTGATGGGGGATGAGGGCGTGCCCGCTGGGGGCAGAGGCCGGGATGATGTGATGGGGGATGAGGGCGTGCCCGCTGGGGGGCAGAGGCCGGGATGATGTGATGGGGGATGGGGCGTGCCGCTGGGGGGCAGAGGCCGGGATGATGTGATGGGGGAGGGCGTGCCCGCTGGGGGGCAGAGGCCGGGATGATGTGATGGGGTGATGGGGCGTGCCCGCTGGGGGGCAGAGGCCGGGATGATGTGATGGGGGATGGGGCGTGCCCGCTGGGGGGCAGAGGCCGGGATGATGTGATGGGGTGATGGGGCGTGCCCGCTGGGGGCAGAGGCCGGGATGGTGATGGGGGATGGGGGCGTGCCCGCTGGGGGCAGAGGCCGGGATGATGTGATGGGGATGGGGCGTGCCCGCTGGGGGGCAGAGGCCGGGATGATGATGGGGATGGGGGCGTGCCCGCTGGGGGGCAGAGGCCGGGATGATGTGATGGGGGATGAGGGCGTGCCCGCTGGGGGGCAGAGGCCGGGATGATGTGATGGGGATGAGGGCGTGCCCGCTGGGGGGCAGAGGCCGGGATGATGTGATGGGGGATGGGGCGTGCCCGCTGGGGGGCAGAGGCCGGGATGATGATGGGGATGGGGGTGCCCGCTGGGGGCAGAGGCCGGGATGATGTGATGGGGATGGGGCGTGCCCGCTGGGGGCAGAGGCCGGGATGATGTGATGGGGATGAGGGCGTGCCCGCTGGGGGCAGAGGCCGGGATGATGTGATGGGGGGATGAGGGCGTGCCCGCTGGGGGCAGAGGCCGGGATGATGTGATGGGGATGGGGCGTGCCCGCTGGGGGCAGAGGCCGGATGATGTGATGGGGATGAGGCGTGCCCGCTGGGGGGCAGAGGCCGGGATGATGTGATGGGGGATGGGGCGTGCCCGCTGGGGGGCAGAGGCCGGGATGATGTGATGGGGGATGAGGGCGTGCCCGCTGGGGGGCAGAGGCCGGGATGATGTGATGGGGATGGGGCGTGCCCGCTGGGGGGCAGAGGCCGGGATGATGTGATGGGGATGAGGGCGTGCCCGCTGGGGGGCAGAGGCCGGGATGATGTGATGGGGGGATGAGGGCGTGCCCGCTGGGGGCAGAGGCCGGTATGGTATGATGGAGGGATGTGGGCGTGCGTGCTGGGAGGTCGGGATGATGTAAAACAAAAACAAAAAGAAAAAAAAAAAGAAAAGAAAAAGAAAAAAAGAAAAAAGAAAAAGAAAAACAAAACCGCCTACGCCACGAAGAGGCTGGGCTCCGCTGGGCGGGGGTGCTTAGGATTGGAGGTATTTTGAGCCTTAGCCCTGTCGGTCACTCTGATATAGCGCTCAGTCGCCTCTAGGGTCGGCCAGTGACTAAGAGTTTGTCTGGTCGGGCCTGAGAAGCCTTGTGATGGGTTTGAAGCTGTAGGGTCCCGGGGTTGCCATTCTATTGTGGGGCGTGAAGTCGGGCCCTACGACTTTCTGGGTCGGGCGAGGAGCGGTGGGGTGTCTGAGGTTTGTTGTGGAGGTTGTGGTGAGGCTGTAAGCCAGTTCGGGGATAAATGTCCCCCCCATTGGGGTTCCCTACGTTGCGGGGCAGGCAGAGCGCGCACAGGGTCTGGGGTAATATGATGTGATGCGTATTTAGGGGGGGGGGCGTGCGATCGGCTCCGGGGAGGCTGCTGCGGGCTTAGGCGACCGGGCCCAAGCTCACTGGTCCGTGGCCCGTACAGAAGCTGGGGTTGGGACCGGGCCAGGACGGTAGAGCAAATGCCGGCGCTGCCGCCTGGCGTGAGCCAAGTACCCACACAGGGTGGGGGGGTGTCTGTCGGAGGGGGGGTCCGCGTGCTGTGAGGCCCGTCCCTGGGTTTCTGCAGCAAGTGCGCAGGGGGGATCGTGTGGGTTTGGGGCTGGGGTGATGCTGATTTGAGGGGGGGTGGGGGCGTTAATGGGCACAGTGCCTGGGCGGTGCAAGGCCGTGAAAAATGGGGGGAGGCAGCCTGGTGCTAGGGTGGGGTTTTGTCTCAGAGGGCTGGTGTCGCCCCGGTCAGCCTGGTTGGTGGTACTGTATGATGATGCCAGGGGTGTGGCCCGGCACTCTCAAGGGAAGACTTGCGGGTGGTTATCGCGTAAAGAAATGAGTATTGAAAAAGGAAAAAAAATTGGTGTGCCTCCGAGGGGTGTCTGGGTCATTCGGGGTCGGAGCAAGCAAAGACCAGGTAACGGGTTGGGGCTGGTCTCTGAATGCACAGGCAACTGAGGGTGGTTAGGTGGCTACTGCGTGAGCGTGGGTGCCGTCCGGTGGGGCCTCCGGACGGGGGGGAGGGTAGCGCGCAAGGTGCGGACGTGCCGTGTCCTGGGTGATTGGGGGGGGCGCGTGCGATCGGTTCCGGGAGGGGGGGGATGGACCGCCGCAGGCTCAGGCTCAGGCTCAGGCTCACTGGTCCGTGGCCCGTACAGAAGCTGGGGTTGGGGCCGGGCCAGGACGGTGGAGCGGATGCCGGCGCTGCCTCCCGGCGTAGGCCAGGCAACCACACAGGGGGGGTCTGTCGGTGGGGGGGGTCCGCGTGCTGTGAGGGGCACGTCCCTGGATTTTCGCAGCAGGTGCACGGGGGGGGGAGGAGGTCGTGTGGGTTCGGGGCTGAGGTGATGCTGTTTGAGGGGGGGTGGGTGTTAATGGGCACAGTGCCTGAATGGTGCTAGGCTGTGAAAAAATCGGGGGGGACTTGCGGGTGGTTATCGCGTAAATAAATAAAGAAATAAAAACAGGGGAGCCTGAGGTTGGGGTAGGGGTGACTGTGCGCTAGCTGGGGGGGGCAACCTTGGTGTGCCTCCGAGGGGGTTCTCCATGTAAGAATTAACTGCAGGTAACTGTGACTGCAGGTGGGGGATGTTTGGGTGGCTCGAGCAAGCAAGGCCAGGTAACGGATGGGGCTCTGGCAGGTGGGGGGGTCCGGACCCCCCCTGCGGGCCAGGAGGGGGGGGTGGGGGACACCCCCCCACCTAAACCATGTACGCCCTCCTTATATCAAACCCTGGTCTGGGCGATCGTAAAATCATTCTTAGGTTTTCACAGCATGTGTGTTTGGTTGTTCTTGTGTTTTTTTTTGACATAGCCCCTGGCGAATACAGTCGACGTGGGTCTAAGAACAGCCAGGGGGGCAGACCGCTGAGATTGCTGTGTCTGACCAGCCATACTAAGGCCGCCTTGCACCGGTGGTCTAGCTGATGAGGATGGGTGCCTGGTGTGGGTTGGGGGTGGTGAGTTGGGCTTGAGATGACCGAGGGAGTGTGGCCAGGGCATTCTTTGCGGGGAGAAAATTCGGGCGGGTTGGCCCGCTTGCTTGAATTTGCAGTTAGGCAACCAGTGTTACTGAGTGATTGAGCAATTGCTGAGAGCTGTGCGATGTGAGGGAGGTCGTGTGTGGTGTTGGATATGGTACGTCTACATCTGTTGATCTTCCGCTCATCCTTGACTCGCAGGTGCGGTATATGTGTGGTGTGCCTGCCCTGCTTGTAGGATCTACAGCAGTAGCCTCGCCCACTCGCTCACCCCACTTACCCTAACTCCCCCATTCCTCCAATTTGTCCGACCCAAAGCCCACCATAACAGGGGTGCTAACTTGGTGTCTCCATCATGGTATACTCGGTGCACAAAATATCTGATCAGTCGCAGAAATTGTGGCACCAAGCCTTCCAATTGTAGTTGTGGACGTGTAAATAGTTCATAAGAACACATTCCCAGACAATGAGTTCAACCATTTGAAGGTTCAGCCCAGGAGGGGATTGGGTACCACCTCCTGTATGAAGCAGTTCGGGATGGACTGGCAGCATGAAGCCGGATCAAGGAGATGAAGTTGAGAACTTGCAGAAGAGGAATACGGGGACCCCTGTGAGGGGTTG
>CAAHFI010189477.1:0-25129 GCA_900893395.1 Euglena gracilis
AGTGTAAGGTGGCAGGATTTTCCTGCGGGAATTGCGAAAAATGTGGTGAAATCCTCTCAGGTGGGGCGGGTTTCCCGCCGAAAACCCGATGGGTGGTCTGGCATTCCAGAACCCGTCGGTTGGTTGGTATGATCGCGAATGCGACACATGACCAATACCAGGTGTGGGGTGTTGGCTCATTCCTCGTACAAGGTTGGAATGTTGAATTTCTTGGTGGAGACTCGAATTTTCGAGTGGGGGGTCAATTTCCTCATCGGAAATGTCGTGCGAAAGTGAGTTTGTGGTGTTGGGCAAATGCAAAGGTGGTACAATTCGCGTTTTCGCGGGTGGTTGTACCAAATTCGCGGTGGATGTAGGGATTCCTACTCCAGAAATGGTAATTTGAGAACGCGATTCCGGGACATTTGGAATACCAACCGCAGCGCTTACCGCGGTGGTGGTGGCACAACCGGTACCGGAGGAACATTTTATCCAAACTCGCGGACAAGTCATGCACCGTTTCTTCCAAATGTTCCACCAACTGGAGTTGGCCGCAAATACGGTCAACCTCAGTCTCCAAATGCCTAATGCGTTTGCGGTAACGGGAAAAATCTTCCAAGTGTGGCAACTTTTCAGAAACCAAGTGTAATTCTTGGGCAAGATTTCCTTGGGACTCCTCCACATTCCGGAGTTGACCCGCAAGCGCTTTTACCGCATTTGAGACGGTTTGCAATTGGTGGAGTGACTTGGTGGGGGTTTCCACGGTGGTGCGCGAATTTTCCGCGGTTGGCTTTTCCAACAACGCAGAAATTCGTCCATCCAACCGAGAAACCTCATCTTGCATGGATCGGGCATTCCGATTCACGCTTTCCTCAATTTGGAGCAAACTTGTAAAAATGCTTGCAAGGTTTCCTTGTTGTCACCAAGCACTTTGTCATAAAATGAGCGAAATTCCGGTGACTCGGATATCCGAGCACGCGAAATGGGGGTAGTGAGCGGATTTCCGTCACTGTGGTGGACAACAAGGTGCAACGGGTTTGCAATTCCCCAATAGCGGCTTGAATACCACTAATGTCGGGAATTCGCTTGGAAAGTGCGAAACATGCTCCTGCAAACCGACAACGGTGGCATTAATACCGCCAATGTCCGTTTGCATTTGTTGTTGCGTAAAATCCAACCGTTGTGCGCAATCCGCGATTTTCGCGTTCAAGGTGGTTAATCCATCCTGATTTGCGGCACAATGGCAGGATTTTGCTCCAAGTGTAAATTCGTTCCTCCAAAAGCTGGATTTGCGTACGGGGAACAAAATTTTCTTGCACTTTCGCTGAAATTGCTTCAAATGCTCGATTTCCGAGCCAAGATGCAAAATCCGTTGTTGGGCTTCTTGGAAAGAAGTGGTAAGTGCGGCAAAATGCTCAACCGCGACAAAGTTACCGATTTCCGGCATTTTGGGGGTGGCATTTTGCGCTTGTAACTGCTGCTGCAATTGCAGTAACATGGTTGAACAGATTCCACTTGGCAAAAAGATGGCTCATACCATCTTGCACATGCAGAAACTTGGAATCATTCCGCGTTTCCGCTTCATGCAGCATTTCGCTGATTTGTTGGAAATTTTGTGGAAGTTGGATGCGCAAAATACTGTCAACACTTTCTCGAAAATGCTGAAGGTCTTTCCCCGCATTTTCAAAATTGTGTTGGCAATATTTGCCGATTTCCTGCAAATAATTCCAGCAACATTCCAGTTTGGTGTTGACAACCCTTTGATTGTCCTCATCAAACTGCAAAACTTTGTTGAGCATGGTTGCGCATTCCGCAACGCATTGGTGGACATGCAAAATTTGCTTGCTAAGCGGGTGATCCGCTGGGAGTTGACCGAGAATTCGGAAACATCACCGGGGGTGAGGTTATCCCTCAAATCTTCCTCATAGTCCTCCACAATGAAACGGCACCAGAGATTTCCGGTACCACCCAGACGCATATCTGGGTTCCATGGCAATGCCCGGCAATGCGCGAAATGGTGTGGGGTGGTAATTGAGGGGGGGGTTGGAAAAAACACGGTGTTTCCACCGAGTTGCACTCCAAAAGGCCCACCGGTGCTTCCACCGGGGATCTTTTGGGTGTGAACAGAGCAAAGGGCAAATACCCCTCACTTTGTTCATGGGTAACATGAGTAACCAAGTGTGAGGTGCAAGGGGTTCATCCCTCGCCGCATCAATGATGGGTGAACGGGATGGAGGAAGGCATTTTGCCACCTACATCCCGCACAATCAATGACAATGATGATGAAGAGGGTTCATTACCCCATGCAACAATAAAGGCGTTTCGCCTTTTGACAATGACAAATGAGTCAAATTGCCTTCTTCTTGCTTGGGGGTCGGGAATTGGAACTTGTTTCATTCAAACCGTTCCAATCCCCGCAATCTTCATCACAATTGCTCAATGAACTCATCAACAAGTCATAATCAAATTTGGGGTTGGGGCTTGTGCTCTGCATCTTTTGAGATGGGTAAAAAGGCAAAAACCCAAAAATTCACACAAATAAGCAGAGAAACAGGGACCAGAAAGGTTGTATCGGCGATTACCGAACAGAGCCTTCTGAGACCTGTATCCTTGCTTAAAGGTTGGCTAGGGGCCAGGAACAGTACTTTCACCGTGTTTCACGGCTCAGTACGATCCTCACCACCAGTCAACCACAGAGTTTCTCTGTGTGGAACGTCTGTGTGGATCGTTGCCTAAATCTGCTACCAAGTGTATTACCTGGTAGCCTTTCTTTCTGTAGGATCTTTGACCTATCTGCTACCAAGTGTACGTCCAAAGCTTTCCCTTTTCCCCTTTTTGGAACTTTCTGTAAAAGCCTTTCGCTTTCGCCTTGGTGCGCAGCCTACTTATGGTAGGGAAAAGTCTTTGGAGTAACGAAAAGTGGTTTTCCCCTTTTCTTCCCAATTCCCCAAGAAGCAAAGCACAAAGCAAAGATTCAGAAGTTTCTTCTGAGATCAAGTCGATTGTTCCGAGGGTTTTTCCCTCTGACAAAACCAATGGTCAAACTTGGAGATTGTGAGAGTAAAGAATACCACCTGTGGGGAAGGAGAGAAAAGTGCTGACGTGTCCAGGGGCAGATCCCAGAAGGGTCTGCCACGATCTTACCAGCTGTGGTTTCCACAGTGGTGCGACCGTCACAGAACCCACTCTGCAGATATCCTACAGAGCTGGGACGTGCCTGGTACACAGGCGGGCGGATAGGCGCATGCCCGCGGCGGGCGTGCGTAAAACGCAGCAGTTACCGCCCGGAGGCGCAAAATAGCACGAATTAACGGACGCCCAAAAAACGGCATTTTTCGGCCGTTTTGGCCGAAATCGGCTGCCCGGCGCTCCAAAAACGAGCGCTCTGCCCGGCTAGAGGTCGGCGATCCTTTACCTGACTGTTGCGAAGGCGGCGGGCGGATAGCGCAATTTTCCCGCGGCGGGCGTGCGTAAAAACGCAGCAGTTACCGCCGGGAGGCGCAAAATAGCACGTAATAACGGACGCCCCAGAAAACGATTTTTCGGCCGTTTTCGGCCGAAATCGGCTGCGCCGGCGCTCCAAAACGAGCGCTCTGCCCCGGCTAGAGGTCGGCGATCCTTTACCTGACGTTGCGAAGGGCGGCGGGCGGATAGGCGCAATTTTGCCCGCGGCGGGCGTGCGTAAAACGCAGCAGTTACCGCCCGGGAGGCGCAAAATAGCACGTAATAACGGACGCCCAAAAACGGCATTTTTCGGCCGTTTTCGGCCGAAATCGGCTGCGCCGGCGCTCCAAAAACGAGCGCTCCGCCCCGGCTAGAGGTCGGCGATCCTTTACCTGACGTTGCGAAGGGCGGCGGCGGATAGCGCAATTTTGCCCGCGGCGGGCGTGCGTAAAACGCAGCAGTTACCGCCGGGAGGCGCAAAATAGCACGTAATTAACGGACGCCCCAGAAAACGTCATTTTTCGGCCGTTTTCGGCCGAAATCGGCTGCGCCGGCGCTCCAAAACGAGCGCTCTGCCCGGCTAGAGGTCGGCGATCCTTTACCTGACCGTTGCGAAGGGCGGCGGCGGATAGGCGCAATTTTGCCCGCGGGCGTGCGTAAAACGCAGCAGTTACCGCCCGGGAGGCGCAAAATAGCGTAATTCGGACGCCCCAAAACGGCATTTTTCGGCGTTTTCGGCCGAAATCGCTGCCGGCGCTCCAAAAAGAGCGCTCTGCCCCGGCTAGAGGTCGGCGATCCTTTACCTGACGTTGCGAAGGGCGGCGGGCGGATAGGCGCAATTTTGCCGCGCGGCGGGCGTGCGTAAAACGCAGCAGTTACGCCCGGGAGGCGCAAAATAGCACGTAATAACGGACGCCCCAGAAAACGGCATTTTTCGGCCGTTTTCGGCCGAAATCGGCTGCCCGGCGCTCCAAAAACGAGCGCTCTGCCCGGCTAGAGGTCGGCGATCCTTTACCTGACGTTGCGAAGGGCGGCGGGCGGATAGGCGCAATTTTGCCCGCGGCGGGCGTGCGTAAAACGCAGCAGTTACCGCCCGGGAGGCGCAAAATAGCACGTAATTAACGGACGCCCCAGAAAACGGCATTTTTCGGCCGTTTTCGGCCGAAATCGGCTGCGCCGGCGCTCCAAAAACGAGCGCTCTGCCCCGGCTAGAGGTCGGCGATCCTTTACCTGACTGTTGCGAAGGGCGGCGGGCGGATAGGCGCAATTTTGCCGCGGCGGGCGTGCGTAAAACGCAGCAGTTACCGCCCGGGAGGCGCAAAATAGCACGTAATTAACGGACGCCCCAGAAAACGGCATTTTTCGGCCGTTTTCGGCCGAAATCGGCTGCGCCGGCGCTCCAAAAACGAGCGCTCTGCCCCGGCTAGAGGTCGGCGATCCTTTACCTGACTGTTGCGAAGGGCGGCGGGCGGATAGGCGCAATTTTGCCCGCGGCGGGCGTGCGTAAAACGCAGCAGTTACCGCCCGGGAGGCGCAAAATAGCACGTAATTAACGGACGCCCCAGAAACGCATTTTTTCGGCCGTTTTCGGCCGAAATTGGGCGCCGGCGCTCCAAAAACGAGCGCTCGCCCCGGCTAGAGGTCGGCGATCCTTTACCTGACCGTTGCGAAGGGCGGCGGGCGGATAGGCGCAATTTTGCCCGCGGCGGCGTGCGTAAAACGCAGCAGTTACCGCCCGGGAGGCGCAAATAGCACGTAAAACGGACGCCCAGAAACGGCATTTTTCGGCCGTTTTCGGCCGAAATCGGCTGCGCCGGCGCTCCAAAAACGAGCGCTCTGCCCCGGCTAGAGGTCGGCGATCCTTTACCTGACGTTGCGAAGGGCGGGCGGATAGGCGCAATTTTGCCCGCGGCGGGCGTGCGTAAAACGCAGCAGTTACCGCCCGGGAGGCGCAAAATAGCACGTAATTAACGGACGCCCCAGAAACGGCATTTTTCGGCCGTTTTCGGCCGAAATCGGCTGCGCCGGCGCTCCAAAAACGAGCGCTCTGCCCCGGCTAGAGGTCGGCGATCCTTTACCTGACTGTTGCGAAGGGCGGCGGGCGGATAGGCGCAATTTTGCCCGGCGGGCGTGCGTAAAACGCAGCAGTTACCGCCCGGGAGGCGCAAAATAGCACGTAATTAACGGACGCCCCAGAAACGGCATTTTCGGCCGTTTTCGGCCGAAATCGGCTGCGCCGGCGCTCCAAAAACGAGCGCTCTGCCCCGGCTAGAGGTCGGCGATCCTTTCTGACCGTTGCGAAGGGCGGCGGGCGGATAGCGCAATTTTGCCCGCGGCGGGCGTGCGTAAAACGCAGCAGTTACCGCCCGGGAGGCGCAAATAGCACGTAATAACGGACGCCCCAGAAAACGGCATTTTTTCGGCCGTTTTCGGCCGAAATCGCTGCGCCGGCGCTCCAAAAACGAGCGCTCTGCCCCGGCTAGAGGTCGGCGATCCTTTACCTGACGTTGCGAAGGGCGGCGGCGATAGGCGCAATTTTGCCCGCGGCGGGCGTGCGTAAAACGCAGCAGTTACCGCCCGGGAGGCGCAAAATAGCACGTAATTAACGGACGCCCCAGAAACGGCATTTTTCGGCCGTTTTCGGCCGAAATCGGCTGCGCCGGCGCTCCAAAAACGAGCGCTCTGCCCCGGCTAGAGGTCGGCGATCCTTTACCTGACCGTTGCGAAGGGCGGCGGGCGGATAGGCGCAATTTTGCCCGCGGCGGGTGCGTAAAACGCAGCAGTTACCGCCCGGGAGGCGCAAAATAGCACGTAATTAACGGACGCCCCAGAAAACGGCATTTTTCGGCCGTTTTCGGCCGAAATCGGCTGCGCCGGCGCTCCAAAACGAGCGCTCTGCCCCGGCTAGAGGTCGGCGATCCTTTACCTGAGTTGCGAAGGGCGGCGGGCGGATAGGCGCAATTTTGCCCGCGGCGGGCGTGCGTAAAACGCAGCAGTTACCGCCGGGAGGCGCAAAATAGCACGTAATAACGGACGCCCCAGAAAACGGCATTTTTCGGCCGTTTTCGGCCGAAATCGGCTGCGCCGGCGCTCCAAAAACGAGCGCTCTGCCCCGGCTAGAGGTCGGCGATCCTTTACCTGACGTTGCGAAGGGCGGCGGGCGGATAGGCGCAATTTTGCCGCGGCGGGCGTGCGTAAAACGCAGCAGTTACCGCCGGGAGGCGCAAAATAGCACGTAATAACGGACGCCCCAGAAACGGCATTTTTCGGCCGTTTTCGGCCGAAATCGGCTGCGCCGGCGCTCCAAAAACGAGCGCTCTGCCCCGGCTAGAGGTCGGCGATCCTTTACCTGACCGTTGCGAAGGGCGGCGGGCGGATAGGCGCAATTTTGCCCGCGGCGGGCGTGCGTAAAACGCAGCAGTTACCGCCCGGAGGCGCAAATAGCACGTAATTAACGGACGCCCCAGAAAACGGCATTTTTCGGCCGTTTTCGGCCGAAATCGGCTGCGCCGGCGCTCCAAAAACGAGCGCTCTGCCCCGGCTAGAGGTCGGCGATCCTTTACCTGACTGTTGCGAAGGGCGGCGGGCGGATAGGCGCAATTTTGCCCGCGGCGGGCGTGCGTAAAACGCAGCAGTTACCGCCCGGGAGGCGCAAATAGCACGTAATTAACGGACGCCCCAGAAAACGGCATTTTTCGGCCGTTTTCGGCCGAAATCGGCTGCGCCGGCGCTCCAAAAACGAGCGCTCTGCCCCGGCTAGAGGTCGGCGATCCTTTACCTGACGTTGCGAAGGGCGGCGGGCGGATAGGCGCAATTTTGCCCGCGGCGGGCGTGCGTAAAACGCAGCAGTTACCGCCGGGAGGCGCAAAATAGCACGTAATTAACGGACGCCCCAGAAAACGGCATTTTTCGGCCGTTTTCGGCCGAAATCGGCTGCGCCGGCGCTCCAAAAACGAGCGCTCTGCCCCGGCTAGAGGTCGGCGATCCTTTACCTGACTGTTGCGAAGGGCGGCGGGCGGATAGGCGCAATTTTGCCCGCGGCGGGCGTGCGTAAAACGCAGCAGTTACCGCCCGGGAGGCGCAAAATAGCACGTAATTAACGGACGCCCCAGAAAACGGCATTTTTCGGCCGTTTTCGGCCGAAATCGCTGCGCCGGCGCTCCAAAAACGAGCGCTCTGCCCCGGCTAGAGGTCGGCGATCCTTTACCTGACGTTGCGAAGGGCGGCGGGCGGATAGGCGCAATTTTGCCCGCGGCGGGCGTGCGTAAAACGCAGCAGTTACCGCCCGGGAGGCGCAAAATAGCACGTAATAACGGACGCCCAGAAAACGGCATTTTTCGGCCGTTTTCGGCCGAAATCGGCTGCGCCGGCGCTCCAAAAACGAGCGCTCTGCCCCGGCTAGAGGTCGGCGATCCTTTACCTGACCGTTGCGAAGGGCGGCGGGCGATAGGCGCAATTTTGCCCGCGGCGGGCGTGCGTAAAACGCAGCAGTTACCGCCCGGGAGGCGCAAAATAGCACGTAATTAACGGACGCCCCAGAAAACGGCATTTTTCGGCCGTTTTCGGCCGAAATCGGCTGCGCCGGCGCTCCAAAAACGAGCGCTCTGCCCGGCTAGAGGTCGGCGATCCTTTACCTGACTGTTGCGAAGGGCGGCGGGCGGATAGGCGCAATTTTGCCCGCGGGGGCGTGCGTAAAACGCAGCAGTTACCGCCCGGGAGGCGCAAAATAGCACGTAATAACGGACGCCCCAGAAAACGGCATTTTTCGGCCGTTTTCGGCCGAAATCGGCTGCGCCGGCGCTCCAAAAACGAGCGCTCTGCCCCGGCTAGAGGTCGGCGATCCTTTACCTGACGTTGCGAAGGGCGGCGGCGGATAGGCGCAATTTTGCCCGCGGCGGGCGTGCGTAAAACGCAGCAGTTACCGCCCGGGAGGCGCAAAATAGCACGTAATTAACGGACGCCCCAGAAAACGGCATTTTTCGGCCGTTTTCGGCCGAAATCGGCTGCGCCGGCGCTCCAAAAACGAGCGCTCTGCCCGGCTAGAGGTCGGCGATCCTTTACCTGACGTTGCGAAGGGCGGGGGCGGATAGGCGCAATTTTGCCCGCGGCGGGCGTGCGTAAAACGCAGCAGTTACCGCCCGGGAGGCGCAAAATAGCACGTAATTAACGGACGCCCCAGAAAACGGCATTTTTCGGCCGTTTTCGGCCGAAATCGGCTGCGCCGGCGCTCCAAAACGAGCGCTCTGCCCCGGCTAGAGGTCGGCGATCCTTTACCTGACGTTGCGAAGGGCGGCGGGCGGATAGGCGCAATTTTGCCCGCGGCGGGCGTGCGTAAAACGCAGCAGTTACCGCCCGGGAGGCGCAAAATAGCACGTAATTAACGGACGCCCCAGAAAACGGCATTTTTCGGCCGTTTTCGGCCGAAATCGGCTGCGCCGGCGCTCCAAAAACGAGCGCTCTGCCCCGGCTAGAGGTCGGCGATCCTTTACCTGACGTTGCGAAGGGCGGCGGGCGGATAGGCGCAATTTTGCCCGCGGCGGGCGTGCGTAAAACGCAGCAGTTACCGCCCGGGAGGCGCAAAATAGCACGTAATTAACGGACGCCCCAGAAACGGCATTTTTCGGCCGTTTTCGGCCGAAATCGGCTGCGCCGGCGCTCCAAAAACGAGCGCTCGCGCCCGGCTAGAGGTCGGCGATCCTTTACCTGACGTTGCGAAGGGCGGCGGGCGGATAGGCGCAATTTTGCCCGCGGCGGGCGTGCGTAAAACGCAGCAGTTACCGCCCGGGAGGCGCAAAATAGCACGTAATAACGGACGCCCCAGAAAACGGCATTTTTCGGCCGTTTTCGGCCGAAATCGGCTGCGCCGGCGCTCCAAAAACGAGCGCTCCGCCCCGGCTAGAGGTCGGCGATCCTTTACCTGACGTTGCGAAGGGCGGCGGGCGGATAGGCGCAATTTTGCCCGCGGCGGGCGTGCGTAAAACGCAGCAGTTACCGCCCGGGAGGCGCAAAATAGCACGTAATTAACGGACGCCCCAGAAAACGGCATTTTTCGGCCGTTTTCGGCCGAAATCGGCTGCGCCGGCGCTCCAAAAACGAGCGCTCTGCCCCGGCTAGAGGTCGGCGATCCTTTACCTGACCGTTGCGAAGGGCGGCGGGCGGATAGGCGCAATTTTGCCCGCGGCGGGCGTGCGTAAAACGCAGCAGTTACCGCCCGGGAGGCGCAAAATAGCACGTAATTAACGGACGCCCCAGAAAACGGCATTTTTCGGCCGTTTTCGGCCGAAATCGGCTGCGCCGGCGCTCCAAAAACGAGCGCTCTGCCCCGGCTAGAGGTCGGCGATCCTTTACCTGACGTTGCGAAGGGCGGCGGGCGGATAGGCGCAATTTTGCCCGCGGCGGGCGTGCGTAAAACGCAGCAGTTACCGCCCGGGAGGCGCAAAATAGCACGTAATTAACGGACGCCCCAGAAAACGGCATTTTTCGGCCGTTTTCGGCCGAAATCGGCTGCGCCGGCGCTCCAAAAACGAGCGCTCTGCCCCGGCTAGAGGTCGGCGATCCTTTACCTGACCGTTGCGAAGGGCGGCGGGCGGATAGGCGCAATTTTGCCCGCGGCGGGCGTGCGTAAAACGCAGCAGTTACCGCCCGGGAGGCGCAAAATAGCACGTAATTAACGGACGCCCCAGAAAACGGCATTTTTCGGCCGTTTTCGGCCGAAATCGGCTGCGCCGGCGCTCCAAAAACGAGCGCTCTGCCCCGGCTAGAGGTCGGCGATCCTTTACCTGACCGTTGCGAAGGGCGGCGGGCGGATAGGCGCAATTTTGCCCGCGGCGGGCGTGCGTAAAACGCAGCAGTTACCGCCCGGGAGGCGCAAAATAGCACGTAATTAACGGACGCCCAGAAAACGGCATTTTTCGGCCGTTTTCGGCCGAAATCGGCTGCGCCGGCGCTCCAAAAACGAGCGCTCTGCCCCGGCTAGAGGTCGGCGATCCTTTACCTGACCGTTGCGAAGGGCGGCGGGCGGATAGGGCAATTTTGCCCGCGGCGGGCGTGCGTAAAACGCAGCAGTTACCGCCCGGGAGGCGCAAAATAGCACGTAATAACGGACGCCCAGAAAACGGCATTTTTCGGCCGTTTTCGGCCGAAATCGGCTGCGCGGCGCTCCAAAAACGAGCGCTCTGCCCCGGCTAGAGGTCGGCGATCCTTTACCTGACGTTGCGAAGGGCGGCGGGCGGATAGGCGCAATTTTGCCCGCGGCGGGCGTGCGTAAAACGCAGCAGTTACCGCCCGGGAGGCGCAAAATAGCACGTAATTAACGGACGCCCCAGAAAACGGCATTTTTCGGCCGTTTTCGGCCGAAATCGGCTGCGCCGGCGCTCCAAAAACGAGCGCTCTGCCCCGGCTAGAGGTCGGCGATCCTTTACCTGACGTTGCGAAGGGCGGCGGGCGGATAGGCGCAATTTGCCCGCGGCGGGCGTGCGTAAAACGCAGCAGTTACCGCCCGGGAGGCGCAAAAAGCACGTAATAACGGACGCCCCAGAAAACGGCATTTTTCGGCCGTTTTCGGCCGAAATCGGCTGCGCGGCGCTCCAAAAACGAGCGCTCTGCCCGGCTAGAGGTCGGCGATCCTTTACCTGACCGTTGCGAAGGGCGGCGGGCGGATAGGCGCAATTTTGCCCGCGGCGGCGTGCGTAAAACGCAGCAGTTACCGCCCGGGAGGCGCAAAATAGCACGTAATTAACGGACGCCCCAGAAAACGCATTTTTCGGCCGTTTTCGGCCGAAATCGGCTGCGCCGGCGCTCCAAAAACGAGCGCTCTGCCCCGGCTAGAGGTCGGCGATCCTTTACCTGACGTTGCGAAGGGCGGCGGGCGGATAGGCGCAATTTTGCCCGCGGCGGGCGTGCGTAAAACGCAGCAGTTACCGCCCGGGAGGCGCAAAATAGCACGTAATTAACGGACGCCCAGAAAACGCATTTTTCGGCCGTTTTCGGCCGAAATCGGCTGCGCCGGCGCTCCAAAAACGAGCGCTCGCCCCGGCTAGAGGTCGGCGATCCTTTACCTGACCGTTGCGAAGGGCGGCGGCGGATAGGCGCAATTTTGCCCGCGCGGGCGTGCGTAAAACGCAGCAGTTACCGCCCGGGAGGCGCAAAATAGCACGTAATTAACGGACGCCCCAGAAACGGCATTTTTCGGCCGTTTTCGGCCGAAATCGGCTGCGCCGGCGCTCCAAAAACGAGCGCTCGCCCCGGCTAGAGGTCGGCGATCCTTTACCTGACCGTTGCGAAGGGCGGCGGGAGATAGGCGCAATTTTGCCCGCGGCGGGCGTGCGTAAAACGCAGCAGTTACCGCCCGGGAGGCGCAAATAGCACGTAAGTAACGGACGCCCAGAAAAGGCATTTTTCGGCCGTTTTCGGCGAAATCGGCTGCGCCGGCGCTCCAAAAACGAGCGCTCTGCCCGGCTAGAGGTCGGCGATCCTTTACCTGACCGTTGCGAAGGGCGGCGGGCGGATAGGCGCAATTTTGCCCGCGGCGGCGTGCGTAAAACGCAGCAGTTACCGCCCGGGAGGCGCAAAATAGCACGTAAGTAACGGACGCCCCCAGAAACGTCATTTTCGGCCGTTTTCGGCCGAAATCGGCTGCGCCGGCGCTCCAAAAACGAGCGCTCTGCCCGGCTAGAGGTCGGCGATCCTTTACCTAACTGTTGCGAAGGGCGGCGGGCGGATAGCCGCAATTTTGCCCGCGGGGGCGTGCGTAAAACGCAGCCGTTACCGCCCGGGAGGCGCAAAATAGCACGTAAGTAACGGACGCCCCCAGAAACGTCATTTTTCGGCCGTTTTCGGCCGAAATCGGCTGCGCCGGCGCTCCAAAAACGAGCGCTCTGCCCCGGCTAGAGGTCGGCGATCCTTTACCTAACTGTTGCGAAGGGCGGCGGCGGATAGCCGCAATTTTGCCCGCGGCGGGCGTGCGTAAAACGCAGCCGTTACCGCCCGGGAGGCGCAAAATAGCACGTAAGTAACGGACCCCAAAACGTCATTTTTCGGCCGTTTTCGGCCGAAATCGGCTGCGCCGGCGCTCCAAAAACGAGCGCTCTGCCCGGCTAGAGGTCGGCGATCCTTTACCTAACTGTTGCGAAGGCGGGCGGATAGCCGCAATTTTGCCCGCGGCGGGCGTGCGTAAAACGCAGCCGTTACCGCCCGGGAGGCGCAAAATAGCACGTAAGTAACGGACGCCCCCAGAAAACGTCATTTTTCGGCCGTTTTCGGCCGAAATCGGCTGCGCCGGCGCTCCAAAAACGAGCTCTGCCCCGGCTAGAGGTCGGCGATCCTTTACCTAACTGTTGCGAAGGGCGGCGGGCGGATAGCCGCAATTTTGCCCGCGGCGGGCGTGCGTAAAACGCAGCCGTTACCGCCCGGGAGGCGCAAAATAGCACGTAAGTAACGGACGCCCCCAGAAACGTCATTTTTCGGCCGTTTTCGGCCGAAATCGGCTGCGCCGGCGCTCCAAAAACGAGCGCTCTGCCCCGGCTAGAGGTCGGCGATCCTTTACCTAACTGTTGCGAAGGGCGGCGGGCGGATAGCCGCAATTTTGCCCGCGGCGGGCGTGCGTAAAACGCAGCCGTTACCGCCCGGGAGGCGCAAAATAGCACGTAAGTAACGGACGCCCCCAGAAACGTCATTTTTCGGCCGTTTTCGGCCGAAATCGGCTGCCGGCGCTCCAAAAACGAGCGCTCTGCCCCGGCTAGAGGTCGGCGATCCTTTACCTAACTGTTGCGAAGGGCGGCGCGGATAGCCGCAATTTTGCCCGCGGCGGGCGTGCGTAAAACGCAGCCGTTACCGCCCGGGAGGCGCAAAATAGCACGTAAGTAACGGACGCCCCAGAAACGTCATTTTTCGGCCGTTTTCGGCCGAAATCGGCTGCGCCGGCGCTCCAAAAACGAGCGCTCTGCCCCGGCTAGAGGTCGGCGATCCTTTACCTAACTGTTGCGAAGGGCGGCGGGCGGATAGCCGCAATTTTGCCCGCGGCGGGCGTGCGTAAAACGCAGCCGTTACCGCCCGGGAGGCGCAAAATAGCACGTAAGTAACGGACGCCCCAGAAACGTCATTTTTCGGCCGTTTTCGGCCGAAATCGGCTGCGCCGGCGCTCCAAAAACGAGCGCTCTGCCCCGGCTAGAGGTCGGCGATCCTTTACCTAACTGTTGCGAAGGGCGGCGGGCGGATAGCCGCAATTTTGCCCGCGGCGGCGTGCGTAAAACGCAGCCGTTACCGCCGGGAGGCGCAAAATAGCACGTAAGTAACGGACCCCCAGAAACGTCATTTTTCGGCCGTTTTCGGCCGAAATCGGCTGCGCCGGCGCTCCAAAAACGAGCGCTCTGCCCCGGCTAGAGGTCGGCGATCCTTTACCTAACTGTTGCGAAGGGCGGCGGGCGGATAGCCGCAATTTTGCCCGCGGCGGGCGTGCGTAAAACGCAGCCGTTACCGCCCGGGAGGCGCAAAATAGCACGTAAGTAACGGACGCCCCAGAAACGTCATTTTTCGGCCGTTTTCGGCCGAAATCGGCTGCGCCGGCGCTCCAAAAACGAGCGCTCTGCCCCGGCTAGAGGTCGGCGATCCTTTACCTAACTGTTGCGAAGGGCGGCGGGCGGATAGCCGCAATTTTGCCCGCGGCGGCGTGCGTAAAACGCAGCCGTTACCGCCCGGGAGGCGCAAAATAGCACGTAAGTAACGGACGCCCCCAAAACGTCATTTTTCGGCCGTTTTCGGCCGAAATCGGCTGCGCCGGCGCTCCAAAACGAGCGCTCTGCCCCGGCTAGAGGTCGGCGATCCTTTACCTAACTGTTGCGAAGGGCGGCGGGCGGATAGCCGCAATTTTGCCCGCGGCGGGCGTGCGTAAAACGCAGCCGTTACCGCCCGGGAGGCGCAAAATAGCACGTAAGTAACGGACGCCCCAGAAACGTCATTTTTCGGCCGTTTTCGGCCGAAATCGGCTGCGCCGGCGCTCCAAAAACGAGCGCTCTGCCCCGGCTAGAGGTCGGCGATCCTTTACCTAACTGTTGCGAAGGGCGGCGCGGATAGCCGCAATTTTGCCCGCGGCGGGCGTGCGTAAAACGCAGCCGTTACCGCCCGGGAGGCGCAAAATAGCACGTAAGTAACGGACGCCCCCAGAAACGTCATTTTTCGGCCGTTTTCGGCCGAAATCGGCTGCGCCGGCGCTCCAAAAACGAGCGCTCTGCCCCGGCTAGAGGTCGGCGATCCTTTACCTAACTGTTGCGAAGGGCGGCGGGCGGATAGCCGCAATTTTGCCCGCGGCGGGCGTGCGTAAAACGCAGCCGTTACCGCCCGGGAGGCGCAAAATAGCACGTAAGTAACGGACGCCCCCAAAACGTCATTTTTCGGCCGTTTTCGGCCGAAATCGGCTGCGCCGGCGCTCCAAAAACGAGCGCTCTGCCCCGGCTAGAGGTCGGCGATCCTTTACCTAACTGTTGCGAAGGGCGGCGGGCGGATAGCCGCAATTTTGCCCGCGGCGGGCGTGCGTAAAACGCAGCCGTTACCGCCCGGGAGGCGCAAAATAGCACGTAAGTAACGGACCCCAGAAACGTCATTTTTCGGCCGTTTTCGGCCGAAATCGGCTGCGCCGGCGCTCCAAAAACGAGCGCTCTGCCCCGGCTAGAGGTCGGCGATCCTTTACCTAACTGTTGCGAAGGGCGGCGGGCGGATAGCCGCAATTTTGCCCGCGGCGGGCGTGCGTAAAACGCAGCCGTTACCGCCCGGGAGGCGCAAAATAGCACGTAAGTAACGGACGCCCCCAAAACGTCATTTTTCGGCCGTTTTCGGCCGAAATCGGCTGCGCCGGCGCTCCAAAAACGAGCGCTCTGCCCCGGCTAGAGGTCGGCGATCCTTTACCTAACTGTTGCGAAGCGGCGGGCGGATAGCCGCAATTTTGCCCGCGGCGGGCGTGCGTAAAACGCAGCCGTTACCGCCCGGGAGGCGCAAAATAGCACGTAAGTAACGGACGCCCCAGAAACGTCATTTTTCGGCCGTTTTCGGCCGAAATCGGCTGCGCCGGCGCTCCAAAAACGAGCGCTCTGCCCCGGCTAGAGGTCGGCGATCCTTTACCTAACTGTTGCGAAGGGCGGCGGGCGGATAGCCGCAATTTTGCCCGCGGCGGGCGTGCGTAAAACGCACGTTACCGCCCGGGAGGCGCAAAATAGCACGTAAGTAACGGACCCCCAGAAACGTCATTTTTCGGCCGTTTTCGGCCGAAATCGGCTGCGCCGGCGCTCCAAAAACGAGCGCTCTGCCCCGGCTAGAGGTCGGCGATCCTTTACCTAACTGTTGCGAAGGGCGGCGGCGGATAGCCGCAATTTTGCCCGCGGCGGGCGTGCGTAAAACGCAGTTACCGCCCGGGAGGCGCAAAATAGCACGTAAGTAACGGACGCCCCCAGAAACGTCATTTTTCGGCCGTTTTCGGCCGAAATCGGCTGCGCCGGCGCTCCAAAAACGAGCGCTCTGCCCCGGCTAGAGGTCGGCGATCCTTTACCTAACTGTTGCGAAGGGCGGGCGGATAGCGCAATTTTGCCCGCGGCGGGCGTGCGTAAAACGCAGCCGTTACGCCCGGGAGGCGCAAAATAGCACGTAAGTAACGGACGCCCCCAGAAACGTCATTTTTCGGCCGTTTTCGGCCGAAATCGGCTGCGCCGGCGCTCCAAAAACGAGCGCTCTGCCCCGGCTAGAGGTCGGCGATCCTTTACCTAACTGTTGCGAAGGGCGGCGGGCGGATAGCCGCAATTTTGCCCGGCGGGCGTGCGTAAAACGCAGCCGTTACCGCCCGGGAGGCGCAAAATAGCACGTAAGTAACGGACGCCCCAAAAACGTCATTTTTCGGCCGTTTTCGGCCGAAATCGGCTGCGCCGGCGCTCCAAAAACGAGCGCTCTGCCCCGGCTAGAGGTCGGCGATCCTTTACCTAACTGTTGCGAAGGGCGGCGGGCGGATAGCCGCAATTTTGCCCGCGGCGGGCGTGCGTAAAACGCAGCCGTTACCGCCCGGGAGGCGCAAAATAGCACGTAAAACGGACGCCCCCAGAAACGTCATTTTTCGGCCGTTTTCGGCCGAAATCGGCTGCGCCGGCGCTCCAAAAACGAGCGCTCTGCCCCGGCTAGAGGTCGGCGATCCTTTACCTAACTGTTGCGAAGGGCGGCGGGCGGATAGCCGCAATTTTGCCCGCGGCGCGTGCGTAAAACGCAGCCGTTACCGCCCGGGAGGCGCAAAATAGCACGTAAGTAACGGACGCCCCAAAACGTCATTTTTCGGCCGTTTTCGGCCGAAATCGGCTGCGCCGGCGCTCCAAAAACGAGCGCTCTGCCCCGGCTAGAGGTCGGCGATCCTTTACCTAACTGTTGCGAAGGGCGGCGGGCGGATAGCCGCAATTTTGCCCGCGGGGCGTGCGTAAAACGCAGCCGTTACCGCCCGGGAGGCGCAAAATAGCACGTAAGTAACGGACGCCCCCAGAAACGTCATTTTTCGGCCGTTTTCGGCCGAAATCGGCTGCGCCGGCGCTCCAAAAACGAGCGCTCTGCCCCGGCTAGAGGTCGGCGATCCTTTACCTAACTGTTGCGAAGGGCGGCGGGCGGATAGCCGCAATTTTGCCCGCGGCGGGCGTGCGTAAAACGCAGCCGTTACCGCCCGGGAGGCGCAAAATAGCACGTAAGTAACGGACGCCCCAGAAACGTCATTTTTCGGCCGTTTTCGGCCGAAATCGGCTGCGCCGGCGCTCCAAAAACGAGCGCTCTGCCCCGGCTAGAGGTCGGCGATCCTTTACCTAACTGTTGCGAAGGGCGGCGGGCGGATAGCCGCAATTTTGCCCGCGGCGGGCGTGCGTAAAACGCAGCCGTTACCGCCCGGGAGGCGCAAAATAGCACGTAAGTAACGGACGCCCCCAGAAACGTCATTTTTCGGCCGTTTTCGGCCGAAATCGGCTGCGCCGGCGCTCCAAAAACGAGCGCTCTGCCCCGGCTAGAGGTCGGCGATCCTTTACCTAACTGTTGCGAAGGGCGGCGGCGGATAGCCGCAATTTTGCCCGCGGCGGGCGTGCGTAAAACGCAGCCGTTACCGCCCGGGAGGCGCAAAATAGCACGTAAGTAACGGACCCCCAAAACGTCATTTTTCGGCCGTTTTCGGCCGAAATCGGCTGCGCCGGCGCTCCAAAAACGAGCGCTCTGCCCCGGCTAGAGGTCGGCGATCCTTTACCTACACTGTTGCGAAGGGCGGCGGGCGGATAGCCGCAATTTTGCCCGCGGGGGCGTGCGTAAAACGCAGCCGTTACCGCCCGGGAGGCGCAAAATAGCACGTAAGTAACGGACGCCCCAAAAACGTCATTTTTCGGCCGTTTTCGGCCGAAATCGGCTGCGCCGGCGCTCCAAAAACGAGCGCTCTGCCCCGGCTAGAGGTCGGCGATCCTTTACCTAACTGTTGCGAAGGGCGGCGGCGGATAGCCGCAATTTTGCCCGCGGCGGGCGTGCGTAAAACGCAGCCGTTACCGCCCGGGAGGCGCAAAATAGCACGTAAGTAACGGACGCCCCCAGAAACGTCATTTTTCGGCCGTTTTCGGCCGAAATCGGCTGCGCCGGCGCTCCAAAAACGAGCGCTCTGCCCCGGCTAGAGGTCGGCGATCCTTTACCTAACTGTTGCGAAGGGCGGCGGCGGATAGCCGCAATTTTGCCGCGGCGGGCGTGCGTAAAACGCAGCCGTTACCGCCCGGGAGGCGCAAAATAGCACGTAAGTAACGGACGCCCCCAGAAACGTCATTTTTCGGCCGTTTTCGGCCGAAATCGGCTGCGCCGGCGCTCCAAAAACGAGCGCTCTGCCCCGGCTAGAGGTCGGCGATCCTTTACCTAACTGTTGCGAAGGGCGGCGGGCGGATAGCCGCAATTTTGCCCGCGGCGGGCGTGCGTAAAACGCAGCCGTTACCGCCCGGGAGGCGCAAAATAGCACGTAAGTAACGGACGCCCCCAAAACGTCATTTTTCGGCCGTTTTCGGCCGAAATCGGCTGCGCCGGCGCTCCAAAAACGAGCGCTCTGCCCCGGCTAGAGGTCGGCGATCCTTTACCTAACTGTTGCGAAGGGCGGCGGGCGGATAGCCGCAATTTTGCCCGGCGGGCGTGCGTAAAACGCAGCCGTTACCGCCCGGGAGGCGCAAAATAGCACGTAAGTAACGGACGCCCCAGAAACGTCATTTTTCGGCCGTTTTCGGCCGAAATCGGCTGCGCCGGCGCTCCAAAAACGAGCGCTCTGCCCCGGCTAGAGGTCGGCGATCCTTTACCTAACTGTTGCGAAGGGGGCGGGCGGATAGCCGCAATTTTGCCCGGGGGGCGTGCGTAAAACGCAGCCGTTACCGCCCGGGAGGCGCAAAATAGCACGTAAGTAACGGACGCCCCCAAAACGTCATTTTTCGGCCGTTTTCGGCCGAAATCGGCTGCGCCGGCGCTCCAAAAACGAGCGCTCTGCCCCGGCTAGAGGTCGGCGATCCTTTACCTAACTGTTGCGAAGGGCGGCGGGCGGATAGCCGCAATTTTGCCCGCGGCGCGTGCGTAAAACGCAGCCGTTACCGCCCGGGAGGCGCAAAATAGCACGTAAGTAACGGACGCCCCAGAAACGTCATTTTTCGGCCGTTTTCGGCCGAAATCGGCTGCGCCGGCGCTCCAAAAACGAGCGCTCTGCCCCGGCTAGAGGTCGGCGATCCTTTACCTAACTGTTGCGAAGGGCGGCGGGCGGATAGCCGCAATTTTGCCCGCCGGGCGTGCGTAAAACGCAGCCGTTACCGCCCGGGAGGCGCAAAATAGCACGTAAGTAACGGACGCCCCAGAAACGTCATTTTTCGGCCGTTTTCGGCCGAAATCGGCTGCGCCGGCGCTCCAAAAACGAGCGCTCTGCCCCGGCTAGAGGTCGGCGATCCTTTACCTAACTGTTGCGAAGGGCGGCGGGCGGATAGCCGCAATTTTGCCCGCGGGGGCGTGCGTAAAACGCAGCCGTTACCGCCCGGGAGGCGCAAAATAGCACGTAAGTAACGGACGCCCCCAGAAACGTCATTTTTCGGCCGTTTTCGGCCGAAATCGGCTGCGCCGGCGCTCCAAAAACGAGCGCTCTGCCCCGGCTAGAGGTCGGCGATCCTTTACCTAACTGTTGCGAAGGGCGGCGGGCGGATAGCCGCAATTTTGCCCGCGGCGGGCGTGCGTAAAACGCAGCCGTTACCGCCCGGGAGGCGCAAAATAGCACGTAAGTAACGGACGCCCCCAGAAACGTCATTTTTCGGCCGTTTTCGGCCGAAATCGGCTGCGCCGGCGCTCCAAAAACGAGCGCTCTGCCCCGGCTAGAGGTCGGCGATCCTTTACCTAACTGTTGCGAAGGGCGGCGGGCGGATAGCCGCAATTTTGCCCGCGGGGCGTGCGTAAAACGCAGCCGTTACCGCCCGGGAGGCGCAAAATAGCACGTAAGTAACGGACGCCCCCAGAAACGTCATTTTCGGCCGTTTTCGTCGAAATCGGCTCGGCTCGCCGGCGCTCCAAAAACGAGCGCTCTGCCCCGGCTAGAGGTCGGCGATCCTTTACCTAACTGTTGCGAAGGGCGGCGGGCGGATAGCCGCAATTTTGCCCGGGCGGGCGTGCGTAAAACGCAGCCGTTACCGCCCGGGAGGCGCAAAATAGCACGTAAGTAACGGACGCCCCAGAAACGTCATTTTTCGGCCGTTTTCGGCCGAAATCGGCTGCGCCGGCGCTCCAAAAACGAGCGCTCTGCCCCGGCTAGAGGTCGGCGATCCTTTACCTAACTGTTGCGAAGGGCGGCGGGCGGATAGCCGCAATTTTGCCCGCGGCGGGCGTGCGTAAAACGCAGCCGTTACCGCCCGGGAGGCGCAAAATAGCACGTAAGTAACGGACGCCCCCAAACGTCATTTTTCGGCCGTTTTCGGCCGAAATCGGCTGCGCCGGCGCTCCAAAAACGAGCGCTCTGCCCCGGCTAGAGGTCGGCGATCCTTTACCTAACTGTTGCGAAGGGCGGCGGGCGGATAGCCGCAATTTTGCCCGCGGCGGGCGTGCGTAAAACGCAGCCGTTACCGCCCGGGAGGCGCAAAATAGCACGTAAGTAACGGACGCCCCCAGAAACGTCATTTTTCGGCCGTTTTCGGCCGAAATCGGCTGCGCCGGCGCTCCAAAAACGAGCGCTCTGCCCCGGCTAGAGGTCGGCGATCCTTTACCTAACTGTTGCGAAGGGCGGCGGGCGGATAGCCGCAATTTTGCCCGCGGGGGCGTGCGTAAAACGCAGCCGTTACCGCCCGGGAGGCGCAAAATAGCACGTAAGTAACGGACGCCCCAGAAACGTCATTTTTCGGCCGTTTTCGGCCGAAATCGGCTGCGCCGGCGCTCCAAAAACGAGCGCTCTGCCCCGGCTAGAGGTCGGCGATCCTTTACCTAACTGTTGCGAAGGGCGGCGGGCGGATAGCCGCAATTTTGCCCGCGGCGGGCGTGCGTAAAACGCAGCCGTTACCGCCCGGGAGGCGCAAAATAGCACGTAAGTAACGGACGCCCCAGAAACGTCATTTTTCGGCCGTTTTCGGCCGAAATCGGCTGCGCCGGCGCTCCAAAAACGAGCGCTCTGCCCCGGCTAGAGGTCGGCGATCCTTTACCTAACTGTTGCGAAGGGCGGCGGGCGGATAGCCGCAATTTTGCCCGGCGGGCGTGCGTAAAACGCAGCCGTTACCGCCCGGGAGGCGCAAAATAGCACGTAAGTAACGGACCCCCAGAAACGTCATTTTTCGGCCGTTTTCGGCCGAAATCGGCTGCGCCGGCGCTCCAAAAACGAGCGCTCTGCCCCGGCTAGAGGTCGGCGATCCTTTACCTAACTGTTGCGAAGGGCGGCGGCGGATAGCCGCAATTTTGCCCGCGGCGGGCGTGCGTAAAACGCAGCCGTTACCGCCCGGGAGGCGCAAAATAGCACGTAAGTAACGGACGCCCCAGAAACGTCATTTTTCGGCCGTTTTCGGCCGAAATCGGCTGCGCCGGCGCTCCAAAAACGAGCGCTCTGCCCCGGCTAGAGGTCGGCGATCCTTTACCTAACTGTTGCGAAGGGCGGCGGCGGATACGCAATTTTGCCCGCGGCGGGCGTGCGTAAAACGCAGCCGTTACCGCCCGGGAGGCGCAAAATAGCACGTAAGTAACGGACGCCCCCAGAAACGTCATTTTTCGGCCGTTTTCGGCCGAAATCGGCTGCGCCGGCGCTCAAAAACGAGCGCTCTGCCCCGGCTAGAGGTCGGCGATCCTTTACCTAACTGTTGCGAAGGGCGGCGGGCGGATAGCCGCAATTTTGCCCGCGGCGGGCGTGCGTAAAACGCAGCCGTTACCGCCCGGGAGGCGCAAAATAGCACGTAAGTAACGGACGCCCCCAGAAACGTCATTTTTCGGCCGTTTTCGGCCGAAATCGGCTGCGCCGGCGCTCCAAAAACGAGCGCTCTGCCCCGGCTAGAGGTCGGCGATCCTTTACCTAACTGTTGCGAAGGGCGGCGGGCGGATAGCCGCAATTTTGCCCGCGGCGGGCGTGCGTAAAACGCAGCCGTTACCGCCCGGGAGGCGCAAAATAGCACGTAAGTAACGGACGCCCCAGAAACGTCATTTTTCGGCCGTTTTCGGCCGAAATCGCTGCTGCGCGCTCCAAAAACGAGCGCTCTGCCCCGGCTAGAGGTCGGCGATCCTTTACCTAACTGTTGCGAAGGGCGGCGGGCGGATAGCCGCAATTTTGCCCGCGGCGGGCGTGCGTAAAACGCAGCCGTTACCGCCCGGGAGGCGCAAAATAGCACGTAAGTAACGGACCCCCAGAAACGTCATTTTTCGGCCGTTTTCGGCCGAAATCGGCTGCGCCGGCGCTCCAAAAACGAGCGCTCTGCCCCGGCTAGAGGTCGGCGATCCTTTACCTAACTGTTGCGAAGGGCGGCGGGCGGATAGCCGCAATTTTGCCCGCGGGGGCGTGCGTAAAACGCAGCCGTTACCGCCCGGGAGGCGCAAAATAGCACGTAAGTAACGGACGCCCCCAGAAACGTCATTTTTCGGCCGTTTTCGGCCGAAATCGGCTGCGCCGGCGCTCCAAAAACGAGCGCTCTCTGCCCCGGCTAGAGGTCGGCGATCCTTTACCTAACTGTTGCGAAGGGCGGCGGGCGGATAGCCGCAATTTTGCCCGGGCGGGCGTGCGTAAAACGCAGCCGTTACCGCCCGGGAGGCGCAAAATAGCACGTAACGGACCCCCCGAAACGTCATTTTTCGGCCGTTTTCGGCCGAAATCGGCTGCGCCGGCGCTCCAAAAACGAGCGCTCTGCCCCGGCTAGAGGTCGGCGATCCTTTACCTAACTGTTGCGAAGGCGCGCGGGGATAGCCGCAATTTTGCCCGCGGGGGCGTGCGTAAAACGCAGCCGTTACCGCCCGGGAGGCGCAAAATAGCACGTAAGTAACGGACGCCCCCAGAAACGTCATTTTTCGGCCGTTTTCGGCCGAAATCGGCTGCGCCGGCGCTCCAAAAACGAGCGCTCTGCCCCGGCTAGAGGTCGGCGATCCTTTACCTAACTGTTGCGAAGGGCGGCGGGCGGATAGCCGCAATTTTGCCCGCGGCGGGCGTGCGTAAAACGCAGCCGTTACCGCCCGGGAGGCGCAAAATAGCACGTAAGTAACGGACGCCCCAGAAACGTCATTTTTCGGCCGTTTTCGGCCGAAATCGGCTGCGCCGGCGCTCCAAAAACGAGCGCTCTGCCCCGGCTAGAGGTCGGCGATCCTTTACCTAACTGTTGCGAAGGGCGGCGGGCGGATAGCCGCAATTTTGCCCGCGGCGGGCGTGCGTAAAACGCAGCCGTTACCGCCCGGGAGGCGCAAAATAGCACGTAAGTAACGGACGCCCCCAGAAAACGTCTTTTTCGGCCGTTTTCGGCCGAAATCGGCTGCGCCGGCGCTCCAAAAACGAGCGCTCTGCCCCGGCTAGAGGTCGGCGATCCTTTACCTAACTGTTGCGAAGGGCGGCGGGCGGATAGCCGCAATTTTGCCCGCGGCGTGCGTAAAACGCAGCCGTTACCGCCCGGGAGGCGCAAAATAGCACGTAAGTAACGGACGCCCCCAGAAACGTCATTTTTCGGCCGTTTTCGGCCGAAATCGGCTGCGCCGGCGCTCCAAAAACGAGCGCTCTGCCCCGGCTAGAGGTCGGCGATCCTTTACCTAACTGTTGCGAAGGGCGGCGGGATAGCCGCAATTTTGCCCGCGGCGGGCGTGCGTAAAACGCAGCCGTTACCGCCCGGGAGGCGCAAAATAGCACGTAAGTAACGGACGCCCCCAGAAACGTCATTTTTCGGCCGTTTTCGGCCGAAATCGGCTGCGCCGGCGCTCCAAAAACGAGCGCTCTGCCCCGGCTAGAGGTCGGCGATCCTTTACCTAACTGTTGCGAAGGGCGGCGGCGGATAGCCGCAATTTTGCCCGCGGGCGTGCGTAAAACGCAGCCGTTACCGCCCGGGAGGCGCAAAATAGCACGTAAGTAACGGACGCCCCCAGAAACGTCATTTTTCGGCCGTTTTCGGCCGAAATCGGCTGCGCCGGCGCTCCAAAAACGAGCGCTCTGCCCCGGCTAGAGGTCGGCGATCCTTTACCTAACTGTTGCGAAGGGCGGCGGGCGGATAGCCGCAATTTTGCCCGCGGCGGGCGTGCGTAAAACGCAGCCGTTACCGCCCGGGAGGCGCAAAATAGCACGTAAGTAACGGACGCCCCAGAAACGTCATTTTTCGGCCGTTTTCGGCCGAAATCGGCTGCGCCGGCGCTCCAAAAACGAGCGCTCTGCCCCGGCTAGAGGTCGGCGATCCTTTACCTAACTGTTGCGAAGGGCGGCGGCGGATAGCGCAATTTTGCCCGCGGCGGGCGTGCGTAAAACGCAGCCGTTACCGCCCGGGAGGCGCAAAATAGCACGTAAGTAACGGACGCCCCCAAAACGTCATTTTTCGGCCGTTTTCGGCCGAAATCGGCTGCGCCGGCGCTCCAAAAACGAGCGCTCTGCCCCGGCTAGAGGTCGGCGATCCTTTACCTAACTGTTGCGAAGGGCGGCGGGCGGATAGCCGCAATTTTGCCCGCGGCGGGCGTGCGTAAAACGCAGCCGTTACCGCCCGGGAGGCGCAAAATAGCACGTAAGTAACGGACGCCCCCAGAAACGTCATTTTTCGGCCGTTTTCGGCCGAAATCGGCTGCGCCGGCGCTCCAAAAACGAGCGCTCTGCCCCGGCTAGAGGTCGGCGATCCTTTACCTAACTGTTGCGAAGGGCGGATAGCGCAATTTTGCCCGCGGGGGCGTGCGTAAAACGCAGCCGTTACCGCCCGGGAGGCGCAAAATAGCACGTAAGTAACGGACCCCCAGAAACGTCATTTTTCGGCCGTTTTCGGCCGAAATCGGCTGCGCCGGCGCTCCAAAAACGAGCGCTCTGCCCCGGCTAGAGGTCGGCGATCCTTTACCTAACTGTTGCGAAGGGCGGCGGGCGGATAGCCGCAATTTTGCCCGGCGGGCGTGCGTAAAACAGCAGCCGTTACCGCCCGGGAGGCGCAAAATAGCACGTAAGTAACGGACGCCCCAGAAACGTCATTTTTCGGCCGTTTTCGGCCGAAATCGGCTGCGCCGGGCTCCAAAAACGAGCGCTCTGCCCGGCTAGAGG
>CAAHFI010191642.1:0-80819 GCA_900893395.1 Euglena gracilis
GGCTCAAACACGTCCTAAAGGGTGCGAGAATCGATTTTTAGGCAACTTTACGCTCAAAAAGGCGTCTTAGGTGCCGGGACCATGGGTACCGGGGCTGGCTGGCTGGGTGCCAAAAACAGTGTTTCCTGGCACATAAGGTTTCAGATATTCCCATTGGATCCTTTTGTTAGTGATATTTTGAGATCACGTAGGATCTAGTGACCCCTGAAGGCTCAACAAGTCCTAAAGGTGCGAGAATCGATTTTTAGGCAACTCTTACGCTCAAAAAGGCCGTCTTAGGTGCCGGGACATGGGTACCGGCTGGGCTGGCTGGGTGCAAAACAAAAACAGTGTTTCCTGGCACATAAGGTTCAGACATATTCCCGCCATTGGATCCCTTTTGTTAGTGATATTTTGAGATCACGTAGGATCTAGTGACCCTGAAGGGCTCAAACAAGTCCTAAAGGGTGCGAGAATCGATTTTTAGGCAACTCTTACGCTCAAAAAGCCGTCTTAGGTGCCCGGGACCATGGGTACCGGCTGGGCTGGCTGGGTGCCAAAACAGTGTTTCCTGGCACATAAGGTTCAGACATATTCCCGCCATTGGATCCCTTTTGTTAGTGATATTTTGAGATCACGTAGGATCTAGTGACCCCTGAAGGGCTCAAACAAGTCCTAAAGGGTGCGAGAATCGATTTTTAGGCAACTCTTACGCTCAAAAAGGCCGTCTTAGGTGCCGGGACCATGGTACCGGCTGGGCTGGCTGGGTGCCAAAAACAGTGTTTCCTGGCACATAAGGTTCAGACATATTCCCGCCATTGGATCCCTTTTGTTAGTGATATTTTGAGATCACGTAGGATCTAGTGACCCTGAAGGGCTCAAACAAGTCCTAAAGGGTGCGAGAATCGATTTTTAGGCAACTCTTACGCTCAAAAAGGCCGTCTTAGGTGCCCGGGACCATGGGTACCGGCTGGGCTGGCTGGGTGCCAAAAACAGTGTTTCCTGGTAAGGTTCAGACATATTCCCGCCATTGGATCCCTTTTGTTAGTTTTGAGATCACGTAGGATCTAGTGACCCCTGAAGGGCTCAAACAAGTCCTAAAGGGTGCGAGAATCGATTTTTAGGCAACTCTTACGCTCAAAAAGGCCGTCTTAGGTGCCCGGGACCATGGGTACCGGCTGGGTGGCTGGGTGCCAAAAACAGTGTTTCCTGGCACATAAGGTTCAGACATATTCCCGCCATTGGATCCCTTTTGTTAGTGTATTTTGAGATCACGTAGGATCTAGTGACCCCTGGGCTCAAACAAGTCCTAAAGGGTGCGAGAATCGATTTTTAGGCAACTCTTACGCTCAAAAAGGCCGTCTTAGGTGCCCGGGACCATGGGTACCGGCTGGGCTGGCTGGGTGCCAAAAACAGTGTTTCCTGGCACATAAGGTTCAGACATATTCCCGCCATTGGATCCCTTTTGTTAGTGATATTTTGAGATCACGTAGGATCTAGTGACCCCTGAAGGGCTCAAACGTCCTAAAGGGTGCGAGAATCGATTTTTAGGCAACTCTTACGCTCAAAAAGGCCGTCTTAGGTGCCCGGGACCATGGGTACCGGCTGGGCTGGCTGGGTGCCAAAAACAGTGTTTCCTGGCACATAAGGTTCAGACATATTCCCGCCATTGGATCCCTTTTGTTAGTGATATTTTGAGATCACGTAGGATCTAGTGACCCCTGAAGGGCTCAAACAAGTCCTAAAGGGTGCGAGAATCGATTTTTAGGCAACTCTTACGCTCAAAAAGGCCGTCTTAGGTGCCCGGGACCATGGGTACCGGCTGGGCTGGCTGGGTGCCAAAAACAGTGTTTCCTGGCACATAAGGTTCAGACATATTCCCGCCATTGGATCCCTTTTGTTAGTGATATTTTGAGATCACGTAGGATCTAGTGACCCCTGAAGGGCTCAAACAAGTCCTAAAGGGTGCGAGAATCGATTTTTAGGCAACTCTTACGCTCAAAAAGGCCGTCTTAGGTGCCCGGGACCATGGGTACCGGCTGGGCTGGCTGTGCCAAAAACAGTGTTTCCTGGCACATAAGGTTCAGACATATTCCCGCCATTGGATCCCTTTTGTTAGTGATATTTTGAGATCACGTAGGATCTAGTGACCCCTGAAGGGCTCAAACAAGTCCTAAAGGGTGCGAGAATCGATTTTTAGGCAACTCTTACGCTCAAAAGGCCGTCTTAGGTGCCCGGGACCATGGGTACCGGCTGGGCTGGCTGGTGCCAAAAACAGTGTTTCCTGGCACATAAGGTTCAGACATATTCCCGCCATTGGATCCCTTTTGTTAGTGATATTTTGAGATCACGTAGGATCTAGTGACCCCTGAAGGGCTCAAACAAGTCCTAAAGGGTGCGAGAATCGATTTTTAGGCTCTTACGCTCAAAAAGGCCGTCTTAGGTGCCCGGGACCATGGGTACCGGCTGGGCTGGCTGGGTGCCAAAAACAGTGTTTCCTGGCACATAAGGTTCAGACATATTCCCGCCATTGGATCCCTTTTGTTAGTGATATTTTGAGATCACGTAGGATCTAGTGACCCCTGAAGGGCTCAAACAAGTCCTAAAGGGTGCGAGAATCGATTTTAGGCAACTCTTACGCTCAAAAAGGCCGTCTTAGGTGCCCCATGGGTACCGGCTGGGCTGGCTGGGTGCCAAAAACAGTGTTTCCTGGCACATAAGGTTCAGACATATTCGCCATTGGATCCCTTTTGTTAGTGATATTTTGAGATCACGTAGGATCTAGTGACCCCTGAAGGGCTCAAACAAGTCCTAAAGGGTGCGAGAATCGATTTTTAGGCAACTCTTACGCTCAAAAAGGCCGTCTTAGGTGCCCGGGACCATGGGTACCGGCTGGGCTGGCTGGGTGCCAAAAACAGTGTTTCCTGGCACATAAGGTTCAGACATATTCCCGCCATTGGATCCCTTTTGTTAGTTATTTTGAGATCACGTAGGATCTAGTGACCCCTGAAGGGCTCAAACAAGTCCTAAAGGGTGCGAGAATCGATTTTTAGGCAACTCTTACGCTCAAAAAGGCCGTCTTAGGTGCCCGGGACCATGGGTACCGGCTGGGCTGGCTGGGTGCCAAAAACAGTGTTTCTGGCACATAAGGTTCAGACATATTCCCGCCATTGGATCCCTTTTGTTAGTGATATTTTGAGATCACGTAGGATCTAGTGACCCCTGAAGGGCTCAAACAAGTCCTAAAGGGTGCGAGAATCGATTTTTAGGCAACTCTTACGCTCAAAAGGCCGTCTTAGGTGCCCGGGACCATGGGTACCGGCTGGGCTGGCTGGGTGCCAAAAACAGTGTTTCCTGGCACATAAGGTTCAGACATATTCCCGCCATTGGATCCCTTTTGTTAGTGATATTTTGAGATCACGTAGGATCTAGTGACCCCTGAAGGGCTCAAACAAGTCCTAAAGGGTGCGAGAATCGATTTTTAGGCAACTCTTACGCTCAAAAAGGCCGTCTTAGGTGCCCGGGACCATGGGTACCGGCTGGGCTGGCTGGGTGCCAAAAACAGTGTTTCCTGGCACATAAGGTTCAGACATATTCCCGCCATTGGATCCCTTTTGTTAGTGATATTTTGAGATCACGTAGGATCTAGTGACCCCTGAAGGGCTCAAACAAGTCCTAAAGGGTGCGAGAATCGTTTTTAGGCAACTCTTACGCTCAAAAAGGCCGTCTTAGGTGCCCGGGACCATGGGTACCGGCTGGGCTGGCTGGGTGCCAAAAACAGTGTTTCCTGGCACATAAGGTTCAGACATATTCCCGCCATTGGATCCCTTTTGTTAGTGATATTTTGAGATCACGTAGGATCTAGTGACCCCTGAAGGGCTCAAACAAGTCCTAAAGGGTGCGAGAATCGATTTTTAGGCAACTCTTACGCTCAAAAAGGCCGTCTTAGGTGCCCGGGACCATGGGTACCGGCTGGGCTGGCTGGTGCCAAAAACAGTGTTTCCTGGCACATAAGGTTCAGACATATTCCCGCCATTGGATCCCTTTTGTTAGTGATATTTTGAGATCACGTAGGATCTAGTGACCCCTGAAGGGCTCAAACAAGTCCTAAAGGGTGCGAGAATCGATTTTTAGGCAACTCTTACGCTCAAAAAGGCCGTCTTAGGTGCCCGGGACCATGGGTACCGGCTGGGCTGGCTGGGTGCCAAAAACAGTGTTTCCTGGCACATAAGGTTCAGACATATTCCCGCCATTGGATCCCTTTTGTTAGTGATATTTTGAGATCACGTAGGATCTAGTGACCCCTGAAGGGCTCAAACAAGTCCTAAAGGGTGCGAGAATCGATTTTTAGGCAACTCTTACGCTCAAAAAGGCCGTCTTAGGTGCCCGGGACCATGGGTACCGGCTGGGCTGGCTGGGTGCCAAAAACAGTGTTTCCTGGCACATAAGGTTCAGACATATTCCCGCCATTGGATCCCTTTTGTTAGTGATATTTTGAGATCACGTAGGATCTAGTGACCCCTGAAGGGCTCAAACAAGTCCTAAAGGGTGCGAGAATCGATTTTTAGGCAACTCTTACGCTCAAAAAGGCCGTCTTAGGTGCCCGGGACCATGGGTACCGGCTGGGCTGGCTGGGTGCCAAAAACAGTGTTTCCTGGCACATAAGGTTCAGACATATTCCCGCCATTGGATCCCTTTTGTTAGTGATATTTTGAGATCACGTAGGATCTAGTGACCCCTGAAGGGCTCAAACAAGTCCTAAAGGGTGCGAGAATCGATTTTTAGGCAACTCTTACGCTCAAAAAGGCCGTCTTAGGTGCCCGGGACCATGGGTACCGGCTGGGCTGGCTGGGTGCCAAAAACAGTGTTTCCTGGCACATAAGGTTCAGACATATTCCCGCCATTGGATCCCTTTTGTTAGTGATATTTTGAGATCACGTAGGATCTAGTGACCCCTGAAGGGCTCAAACAAGTCCTAAAGGGTGCGAGAATCGATTTTTAGGCAACTCTTACGCTCAAAAAGGCCGTCTTAGGTGCCCGGGACCATGGGTACCGGCTGGGCTGGCTGGGTGCCAAAAACAGTGTTTCCTGGCACATAAGGTTCAGACATATTCCCGCCATTGGATCCCTTTTGTTAGTGATATTTTGAGATCACGTAGGATCTAGTGACCCCTGAAGGGCTCAAACAAGTCCTAAAGGGTGCGAGAATCGATTTTTAGGCAACTCTTACGCTCAAAAAGGCCGTCTTAGGTGCCCGGGACCATGGGTACCGGCTGGGCTGGCTGGGTGCCAAAAACAGTGTTTCCTGGCACATAAGGTTCAGACATATTCCCGCCATTGGATCCCTTTTGTTAGTGATATTTTGAGATCACGTAGGATCTAGTGACCCCTGAAGGGCTCAAACAAGTCCTAAAGGGTGCGAGAATCGATTTTTAGGCAACTCTTACGCTCAAAAAGGCCGTCTTAGGTGCCCGGGACCATGGGTACCGGCTGGGCTGGCTGGGTGCCAAAAACAGTGTTTCCTGGCACATAAGGTTCAGACATATTCCCGCCATTGGATCCCTTTTGTTAGTGATATTTTGAGATCACGTAGGATCTAGTGACCCCTGAAGGGCTCAAACAAGTCCTAAAGGGTGCGAGAATCGATTTTTAGGCAACTCTTACGCTCAAAAAGGCCGTCTTAGGTGCCCGGGACCATGGGTACCGGCTGGGCTGGCTGGGTGCCAAAAACAGTGTTTCCTGGCACATAAGGTTCAGACATATTCCCGCCATTGGATCCCTTTTGTTAGTGATATTTTGAGATCACGTAGGATCTAGTGACCCCTGAAGGGCTCAAACAAGTCCTAAAGGGTGCGAGAATCGATTTTTAGGCAACTCTTACGCTCAAAAAGGCCGTCTTAGGTGCCCGGGACCATGGGTACCGGCTGGGCTGGCTGGGTGCCAAAAACAGTGTTTCCTGGCACATAAGGTTCAGACATATTCCCGCCATTGGATCCCTTTTGTTAGTGATATTTTGAGATCACGTAGGATCTAGTGACCCCTGAAGGGCTCAAACAAGTCCTAAAGGGTGCGAGAATCGATTTTTAGGCAACTCTTACGCTCAAAAAGGCCGTCTTAGGTGCCCGGGACCATGGGTACCGGCTGGGCTGGCTGGGTGCCAAAAACAGTGTTTCCTGGCACATAAGGTTCAGACATATTCCCGCCATTGGATCCCTTTTGTTAGTGATATTTTGAGATCACGTAGGATCTAGTGACCCCTGAAGGGCTCAAACAAGTCCTAAAGGGTGCGAGAATCGATTTTTAGGCAACTCTTACGCTCAAAAAGGCCGTCTTAGGTGCCCGGGACCATGGGTACCGGCTGGGCTGGCTGGGTGCCAAAAACAGTGTTTCCTGGCACATAAGGTTCAGACATATTCCCGCCATTGGATCCCTTTTGTTAGTGATATTTTGAGATCACGTAGGATCTAGTGACCCCTGAAGGGCTCAAACAAGTCCTAAAGGGTGCGAGAATCGATTTTTAGGCAACTCTTACGCTCAAAAAGGCCGTCTTAGGTGCCCGGGACCATGGGTACCGGCTGGGCTGGCTGGGTGCCAAAAACAGTGTTTCCTGGCACATAAGGTTCAGACATATTCCCGCCATTGGATCCCTTTTGTTAGTGATATTTTGAGATCACGTAGGATCTAGTGACCCCTGAAGGGCTCAAACAAGTCCTAAAGGGTGCGAGAATCGATTTTTAGGCAACTCTTACGCTCAAAAAGGCCGTCTTAGGTGCCCGGGACCATGGGTACCGGCTGGGCTGGCTGGGTGCCAAAAACAGTGTTTCCTGGCACATAAGGTTCAGACATATTCCCGCCATTGGATCCCTTTTGTTAGTGATATTTTGAGATCACGTAGGATCTAGTGACCCCTGAAGGGCTCAAACAAGTCCTAAAGGGTGCGAGAATCGATTTTTAGGCAACTCTTACGCTCAAAAAGGCCGTCTTAGGTGCCCGGGACCATGGGTACCGGCTGGGCTGGCTGGGTGCCAAAAACAGTGTTTCCTGGCACATAAGGTTCAGACATATTCCCGCCATTGGATCCCTTTTGTTAGTGATATTTTGAGATCACGTAGGATCTAGTGACCCCTGAAGGGCTCAAACAAGTCCTAAAGGGTGCGAGAATCGATTTTTAGGCAACTCTTACGCTCAAAAAGGCCGTCTTAGGTGCCCGGGACCATGGGTACCGGCTGGGCTGGCTGGGTGCCAAAAACAGTGTTTCCTGGCACATAAGGTTCAGACATATTCCCGCCATTGGATCCCTTTTGTTAGTGATATTTTGAGATCACGTAGGATCTAGTGACCCCTGAAGGGCTCAAACAAGTCCTAAAGGGTGCGAGAATCGATTTTTAGGCAACTCTTACGCTCAAAAAGGCCGTCTTAGGTGCCCGGGACCATGGGTACCGGCTGGGCTGGCTGGGTGCCAAAAACAGTGTTTCCTGGCACATAAGGTTCAGACATATTCCCGCCATTGGATCCCTTTTGTTAGTGATATTTTGAGATCACGTAGGATCTAGTGACCCCTGAAGGGCTCAAACAAGTCCTAAAGGGTGCGAGAATCGATTTTTAGGCAACTCTTACGCTCAAAAAGGCCGTCTTAGGTGCCCGGGACCATGGGTACCGGCTGGGCTGGCTGGGTGCCAAAAACAGTGTTTCCTGGCACATAAGGTTCAGACATATTCCCGCCATTGGATCCCTTTTGTTAGTGATATTTTGAGATCACGTAGGATCTAGTGACCCCTGAAGGGCTCAAACAAGTCCTAAAGGGTGCGAGAATCGATTTTTAGGCAACTCTTACGCTCAAAAAGGCCGTCTTAGGTGCCCGGGACCATGGGTACCGGCTGGGCTGGCTGGGTGCCAAAAACAGTGTTTCCTGGCACATAAGGTTCAGACATATTCCCGCCATTGGATCCCTTTTGTTAGTGATATTTTGAGATCACGTAGGATCTAGTGACCCCTGAAGGGCTCAAACAAGTCCTAAAGGGTGCGAGAATCGATTTTTAGGCAACTCTTACGCTCAAAAAGGCCGTCTTAGGTGCCCGGGACCATGGGTACCGGCTGGGCTGGCTGGGTGCCAAAAACAGTGTTTCCTGGCACATAAGGTTCAGACATATTCCCGCCATTGGATCCCTTTTGTTAGTGATATTTTGAGATCACGTAGGATCTAGTGACCCCTGAAGGGCTCAAACAAGTCCTAAAGGGTGCGAGAATCGATTTTTAGGCAACTCTTACGCTCAAAAAGGCCGTCTTAGGTGCCCGGGACCATGGGTACCGGCTGGGCTGGCTGGGTGCCAAAAACAGTGTTTCCTGGCACATAAGGTTCAGACATATTCCCGCCATTGGATCCCTTTTGTTAGTGATATTTTGAGATCACGTAGGATCTAGTGACCCCTGAAGGGCTCAAACAAGTCCTAAAGGGTGCGAGAATCGATTTTTAGGCAACTCTTACGCTCAAAAAGGCCGTCTTAGGTGCCCGGGACCATGGGTACCGGCTGGGCTGGCTGGGTGCCAAAAACAGTGTTTCCTGGCACATAAGGTTCAGACATATTCCCGCCATTGGATCCCTTTTGTTAGTGATATTTTGAGATCACGTAGGATCTAGTGACCCCTGAAGGGCTCAAACAAGTCCTAAAGGGTGCGAGAATCGATTTTTAGGCAACTCTTACGCTCAAAAAGGCCGTCTTAGGTGCCCGGGACCATGGGTACCGGCTGGGCTGGCTGGGTGCCAAAAACAGTGTTTCCTGGCACATAAGGTTCAGACATATTCCCGCCATTGGATCCCTTTTGTTAGTGATATTTTGAGATCACGTAGGATCTAGTGACCCCTGAAGGGCTCAAACAAGTCCTAAAGGGTGCGAGAATCGATTTTTAGGCAACTCTTACGCTCAAAAAGGCCGTCTTAGGTGCCCGGGACCATGGGTACCGGCTGGGCTGGCTGGGTGCCAAAAACAGTGTTTCCTGGCACATAAGGTTCAGACATATTCCCGCCATTGGATCCCTTTTGTTAGTGATATTTTGAGATCACGTAGGATCTAGTGACCCCTGAAGGGCTCAAACAAGTCCTAAAGGGTGCGAGAATCGATTTTTAGGCAACTCTTACGCTCAAAAAGGCCGTCTTAGGTGCCCGGGACCATGGGTACCGGCTGGGCTGGCTGGGTGCCAAAAACAGTGTTTCCTGGCACATAAGGTTCAGACATATTCCCGCCATTGGATCCCTTTTGTTAGTGATATTTTGAGATCACGTAGGATCTAGTGACCCCTGAAGGGCTCAAACAAGTCCTAAAGGGTGCGAGAATCGATTTTTAGGCAACTCTTACGCTCAAAAAGGCCGTCTTAGGTGCCCGGGACCATGGGTACCGGCTGGGCTGGCTGGGTGCCAAAAACAGTGTTTCCTGGCACATAAGGTTCAGACATATTCCCGCCATTGGATCCCTTTTGTTAGTGATATTTTGAGATCACGTAGGATCTAGTGACCCCTGAAGGGCTCAAACAAGTCCTAAAGGGTGCGAGAATCGATTTTTAGGCAACTCTTACGCTCAAAAAGGCCGTCTTAGGTGCCCGGGACCATGGGTACCGGCTGGGCTGGCTGGGTGCCAAAAACAGTGTTTCCTGGCACATAAGGTTCAGACATATTCCCGCCATTGGATCCCTTTTGTTAGTGATATTTTGAGATCACGTAGGATCTAGTGACCCCTGAAGGGCTCAAACAAGTCCTAAAGGGTGCGAGAATCGATTTTTAGGCAACTCTTACGCTCAAAAAGGCCGTCTTAGGTGCCCGGGACCATGGGTACCGGCTGGGCTGGCTGGGTGCCAAAAACAGTGTTTCCTGGCACATAAGGTTCAGACATATTCCCGCCATTGGATCCCTTTTGTTAGTGATATTTTGAGATCACGTAGGATCTAGTGACCCCTGAAGGGCTCAAACAAGTCCTAAAGGGTGCGAGAATCGATTTTTAGGCAACTCTTACGCTCAAAAAGGCCGTCTTAGGTGCCCGGGACCATGGGTACCGGCTGGGCTGGCTGGGTGCCAAAAACAGTGTTTCCTGGCACATAAGGTTCAGACATATTCCCGCCATTGGATCCCTTTTGTTAGTGATATTTTGAGATCACGTAGGATCTAGTGACCCCTGAAGGGCTCAAACAAGTCCTAAAGGGTGCGAGAATCGATTTTTAGGCAACTCTTACGCTCAAAAAGGCCGTCTTAGGTGCCCGGGACCATGGGTACCGGCTGGGCTGGCTGGGTGCCAAAAACAGTGTTTCCTGGCACATAAGGTTCAGACATATTCCCGCCATTGGATCCCTTTTGTTAGTGATATTTTGAGATCACGTAGGATCTAGTGACCCCTGAAGGGCTCAAACAAGTCCTAAAGGGTGCGAGAATCGATTTTTAGGCAACTCTTACGCTCAAAAAGGCCGTCTTAGGTGCCCGGGACCATGGGTACCGGCTGGGCTGGCTGGGTGCCAAAAACAGTGTTTCCTGGCACATAAGGTTCAGACATATTCCCGCCATTGGATCCCTTTTGTTAGTGATATTTTGAGATCACGTAGGATCTAGTGACCCCTGAAGGGCTCAAACAAGTCCTAAAGGGTGCGAGAATCGATTTTTAGGCAACTCTTACGCTCAAAAAGGCCGTCTTAGGTGCCCGGGACCATGGGTACCGGCTGGGCTGGCTGGGTGCCAAAAACAGTGTTTCCTGGCACATAAGGTTCAGACATATTCCCGCCATTGGATCCCTTTTGTTAGTGATATTTTGAGATCACGTAGGATCTAGTGACCCCTGAAGGGCTCAAACAAGTCCTAAAGGGTGCGAGAATCGATTTTTAGGCAACTCTTACGCTCAAAAAGGCCGTCTTAGGTGCCCGGGACCATGGGTACCGGCTGGGCTGGCTGGGTGCCAAAAACAGTGTTTCCTGGCACATAAGGTTCAGACATATTCCCGCCATTGGATCCCTTTTGTTAGTGATATTTTGAGATCACGTAGGATCTAGTGACCCCTGAAGGGCTCAAACAAGTCCTAAAGGGTGCGAGAATCGATTTTTAGGCAACTCTTACGCTCAAAAAGGCCGTCTTAGGTGCCCGGGACCATGGGTACCGGCTGGGCTGGCTGGGTGCCAAAAACAGTGTTTCCTGGCACATAAGGTTCAGACATATTCCCGCCATTGGATCCCTTTTGTTAGTGATATTTTGAGATCACGTAGGATCTAGTGACCCCTGAAGGGCTCAAACAAGTCCTAAAGGGTGCGAGAATCGATTTTTAGGCAACTCTTACGCTCAAAAAGGCCGTCTTAGGTGCCCGGGACCATGGGTACCGGCTGGGCTGGCTGGGTGCCAAAAACAGTGTTTCCTGGCACATAAGGTTCAGACATATTCCCGCCATTGGATCCCTTTTGTTAGTGATATTTTGAGATCACGTAGGATCTAGTGACCCCTGAAGGGCTCAAACAAGTCCTAAAGGGTGCGAGAATCGATTTTTAGGCAACTCTTACGCTCAAAAAGGCCGTCTTAGGTGCCCGGGACCATGGGTACCGGCTGGGCTGGCTGGGTGCCAAAAACAGTGTTTCCTGGCACATAAGGTTCAGACATATTCCCGCCATTGGATCCCTTTTGTTAGTGATATTTTGAGATCACGTAGGATCTAGTGACCCCTGAAGGGCTCAAACAAGTCCTAAAGGGTGCGAGAATCGATTTTTAGGCAACTCTTACGCTCAAAAAGGCCGTCTTAGGTGCCCGGGACCATGGGTACCGGCTGGGCTGGCTGGGTGCCAAAAACAGTGTTTCCTGGCACATAAGGTTCAGACATATTCCCGCCATTGGATCCCTTTTGTTAGTGATATTTTGAGATCACGTAGGATCTAGTGACCCCTGAAGGGCTCAAACAAGTCCTAAAGGGTGCGAGAATCGATTTTTAGGCAACTCTTACGCTCAAAAAGGCCGTCTTAGGTGCCCGGGACCATGGGTACCGGCTGGGCTGGCTGGGTGCCAAAAACAGTGTTTCCTGGCACATAAGGTTCAGACATATTCCCGCCATTGGATCCCTTTTGTTAGTGATATTTTGAGATCACGTAGGATCTAGTGACCCCTGAAGGGCTCAAACAAGTCCTAAAGGGTGCGAGAATCGATTTTTAGGCAACTCTTACGCTCAAAAAGGCCGTCTTAGGTGCCCGGGACCATGGGTACCGGCTGGGCTGGCTGGGTGCCAAAAACAGTGTTTCCTGGCACATAAGGTTCAGACATATTCCCGCCATTGGATCCCTTTTGTTAGTGATATTTTGAGATCACGTAGGATCTAGTGACCCCTGAAGGGCTCAAACAAGTCCTAAAGGGTGCGAGAATCGATTTTTAGGCAACTCTTACGCTCAAAAAGGCCGTCTTAGGTGCCCGGGACCATGGGTACCGGCTGGGCTGGCTGGGTGCCAAAAACAGTGTTTCCTGGCACATAAGGTTCAGACATATTCCCGCCATTGGATCCCTTTTGTTAGTGATATTTTGAGATCACGTAGGATCTAGTGACCCCTGAAGGGCTCAAACAAGTCCTAAAGGGTGCGAGAATCGATTTTTAGGCAACTCTTACGCTCAAAAAGGCCGTCTTAGGTGCCCGGGACCATGGGTACCGGCTGGGCTGGCTGGGTGCCAAAAACAGTGTTTCCTGGCACATAAGGTTCAGACATATTCCCGCCATTGGATCCCTTTTGTTAGTGATATTTTGAGATCACGTAGGATCTAGTGACCCCTGAAGGGCTCAAACAAGTCCTAAAGGGTGCGAGAATCGATTTTTAGGCAACTCTTACGCTCAAAAAGGCCGTCTTAGGTGCCCGGGACCATGGGTACCGGCTGGGCTGGCTGGGTGCCAAAAACAGTGTTTCCTGGCACATAAGGTTCAGACATATTCCCGCCATTGGATCCCTTTTGTTAGTGATATTTTGAGATCACGTAGGATCTAGTGACCCCTGAAGGGCTCAAACAAGTCCTAAAGGGTGCGAGAATCGATTTTTAGGCAACTCTTACGCTCAAAAAGGCCGTCTTAGGTGCCCGGGACCATGGGTACCGGCTGGGCTGGCTGGGTGCCAAAAACAGTGTTTCCTGGCACATAAGGTTCAGACATATTCCCGCCATTGGATCCCTTTTGTTAGTGATATTTTGAGATCACGTAGGATCTAGTGACCCCTGAAGGGCTCAAACAAGTCCTAAAGGGTGCGAGAATCGATTTTTAGGCAACTCTTACGCTCAAAAAGGCCGTCTTAGGTGCCCGGGACCATGGGTACCGGCTGGGCTGGCTGGGTGCCAAAAACAGTGTTTCCTGGCACATAAGGTTCAGACATATTCCCGCCATTGGATCCCTTTTGTTAGTGATATTTTGAGATCACGTAGGATCTAGTGACCCCTGAAGGGCTCAAACAAGTCCTAAAGGGTGCGAGAATCGATTTTTAGGCAACTCTTACGCTCAAAAAGGCCGTCTTAGGTGCCCGGGACCATGGGTACCGGCTGGGCTGGCTGGGTGCCAAAAACAGTGTTTCCTGGCACATAAGGTTCAGACATATTCCCGCCATTGGATCCCTTTTGTTAGTGATATTTTGAGATCACGTAGGATCTAGTGACCCCTGAAGGGCTCAAACAAGTCCTAAAGGGTGCGAGAATCGATTTTTAGGCAACTCTTACGCTCAAAAAGGCCGTCTTAGGTGCCCGGGACCATGGGTACCGGCTGGGCTGGCTGGGTGCCAAAAACAGTGTTTCCTGGCACATAAGGTTCAGACATATTCCCGCCATTGGATCCCTTTTGTTAGTGATATTTTGAGATCACGTAGGATCTAGTGACCCCTGAAGGGCTCAAACAAGTCCTAAAGGGTGCGAGAATCGATTTTTAGGCAACTCTTACGCTCAAAAAGGCCGTCTTAGGTGCCCGGGACCATGGGTACCGGCTGGGCTGGCTGGGTGCCAAAAACAGTGTTTCCTGGCACATAAGGTTCAGACATATTCCCGCCATTGGATCCCTTTTGTTAGTGATATTTTGAGATCACGTAGGATCTAGTGACCCCTGAAGGGCTCAAACAAGTCCTAAAGGGTGCGAGAATCGATTTTTAGGCAACTCTTACGCTCAAAAAGGCCGTCTTAGGTGCCCGGGACCATGGGTACCGGCTGGGCTGGCTGGGTGCCAAAAACAGTGTTTCCTGGCACATAAGGTTCAGACATATTCCCGCCATTGGATCCCTTTTGTTAGTGATATTTTGAGATCACGTAGGATCTAGTGACCCCTGAAGGGCTCAAACAAGTCCTAAAGGGTGCGAGAATCGATTTTTAGGCAACTCTTACGCTCAAAAAGGCCGTCTTAGGTGCCCGGGACCATGGGTACCGGCTGGGCTGGCTGGGTGCCAAAAACAGTGTTTCCTGGCACATAAGGTTCAGACATATTCCCGCCATTGGATCCCTTTTGTTAGTGATATTTTGAGATCACGTAGGATCTAGTGACCCCTGAAGGGCTCAAACAAGTCCTAAAGGGTGCGAGAATCGATTTTTAGGCAACTCTTACGCTCAAAAAGGCCGTCTTAGGTGCCCGGGACCATGGGTACCGGCTGGGCTGGCTGGGTGCCAAAAACAGTGTTTCCTGGCACATAAGGTTCAGACATATTCCCGCCATTGGATCCCTTTTGTTAGTGATATTTTGAGATCACGTAGGATCTAGTGACCCCTGAAGGGCTCAAACAAGTCCTAAAGGGTGCGAGAATCGATTTTTAGGCAACTCTTACGCTCAAAAAGGCCGTCTTAGGTGCCCGGGACCATGGGTACCGGCTGGGCTGGCTGGGTGCCAAAAACAGTGTTTCCTGGCACATAAGGTTCAGACATATTCCCGCCATTGGATCCCTTTTGTTAGTGATATTTTGAGATCACGTAGGATCTAGTGACCCCTGAAGGGCTCAAACAAGTCCTAAAGGGTGCGAGAATCGATTTTTAGGCAACTCTTACGCTCAAAAAGGCCGTCTTAGGTGCCCGGGACCATGGGTACCGGCTGGGCTGGCTGGGTGCCAAAAACAGTGTTTCCTGGCACATAAGGTTCAGACATATTCCCGCCATTGGATCCCTTTTGTTAGTGATATTTTGAGATCACGTAGGATCTAGTGACCCCTGAAGGGCTCAAACAAGTCCTAAAGGGTGCGAGAATCGATTTTTAGGCAACTCTTACGCTCAAAAAGGCCGTCTTAGGTGCCCGGGACCATGGGTACCGGCTGGGCTGGCTGGGTGCCAAAAACAGTGTTTCCTGGCACATAAGGTTCAGACATATTCCCGCCATTGGATCCCTTTTGTTAGTGATATTTTGAGATCACGTAGGATCTAGTGACCCCTGAAGGGCTCAAACAAGTCCTAAAGGGTGCGAGAATCGATTTTTAGGCAACTCTTACGCTCAAAAAGGCCGTCTTAGGTGCCCGGGACCATGGGTACCGGCTGGGCTGGCTGGGTGCCAAAAACAGTGTTTCCTGGCACATAAGGTTCAGACATATTCCCGCCATTGGATCCCTTTTGTTAGTGATATTTTGAGATCACGTAGGATCTAGTGACCCCTGAAGGGCTCAAACAAGTCCTAAAGGGTGCGAGAATCGATTTTTAGGCAACTCTTACGCTCAAAAAGGCCGTCTTAGGTGCCCGGGACCATGGGTACCGGCTGGGCTGGCTGGGTGCCAAAAACAGTGTTTCCTGGCACATAAGGTTCAGACATATTCCCGCCATTGGATCCCTTTTGTTAGTGATATTTTGAGATCACGTAGGATCTAGTGACCCCTGAAGGGCTCAAACAAGTCCTAAAGGGTGCGAGAATCGATTTTTAGGCAACTCTTACGCTCAAAAAGGCCGTCTTAGGTGCCCGGGACCATGGGTACCGGCTGGGCTGGCTGGGTGCCAAAAACAGTGTTTCCTGGCACATAAGGTTCAGACATATTCCCGCCATTGGATCCCTTTTGTTAGTGATATTTTGAGATCACGTAGGATCTAGTGACCCCTGAAGGGCTCAAACAAGTCCTAAAGGGTGCGAGAATCGATTTTTAGGCAACTCTTACGCTCAAAAAGGCCGTCTTAGGTGCCCGGGACCATGGGTACCGGCTGGGCTGGCTGGGTGCCAAAAACAGTGTTTCCTGGCACATAAGGTTCAGACATATTCCCGCCATTGGATCCCTTTTGTTAGTGATATTTTGAGATCACGTAGGATCTAGTGACCCCTGAAGGGCTCAAACAAGTCCTAAAGGGTGCGAGAATCGATTTTTAGGCAACTCTTACGCTCAAAAAGGCCGTCTTAGGTGCCCGGGACCATGGGTACCGGCTGGGCTGGCTGGGTGCCAAAAACAGTGTTTCCTGGCACATAAGGTTCAGACATATTCCCGCCATTGGATCCCTTTTGTTAGTGATATTTTGAGATCACGTAGGATCTAGTGACCCCTGAAGGGCTCAAACAAGTCCTAAAGGGTGCGAGAATCGATTTTTAGGCAACTCTTACGCTCAAAAAGGCCGTCTTAGGTGCCCGGGACCATGGGTACCGGCTGGGCTGGCTGGGTGCCAAAAACAGTGTTTCCTGGCACATAAGGTTCAGACATATTCCCGCCATTGGATCCCTTTTGTTAGTGATATTTTGAGATCACGTAGGATCTAGTGACCCCTGAAGGGCTCAAACAAGTCCTAAAGGGTGCGAGAATCGATTTTTAGGCAACTCTTACGCTCAAAAAGGCCGTCTTAGGTGCCCGGGACCATGGGTACCGGCTGGGCTGGCTGGGTGCCAAAAACAGTGTTTCCTGGCACATAAGGTTCAGACATATTCCCGCCATTGGATCCCTTTTGTTAGTGATATTTTGAGATCACGTAGGATCTAGTGACCCCTGAAGGGCTCAAACAAGTCCTAAAGGGTGCGAGAATCGATTTTTAGGCAACTCTTACGCTCAAAAAGGCCGTCTTAGGTGCCCGGGACCATGGGTACCGGCTGGGCTGGCTGGGTGCCAAAAACAGTGTTTCCTGGCACATAAGGTTCAGACATATTCCCGCCATTGGATCCCTTTTGTTAGTGATATTTTGAGATCACGTAGGATCTAGTGACCCCTGAAGGGCTCAAACAAGTCCTAAAGGGTGCGAGAATCGATTTTTAGGCAACTCTTACGCTCAAAAAGGCCGTCTTAGGTGCCCGGGACCATGGGTACCGGCTGGGCTGGCTGGGTGCCAAAAACAGTGTTTCCTGGCACATAAGGTTCAGACATATTCCCGCCATTGGATCCCTTTTGTTAGTGATATTTTGAGATCACGTAGGATCTAGTGACCCCTGAAGGGCTCAAACAAGTCCTAAAGGGTGCGAGAATCGATTTTTAGGCAACTCTTACGCTCAAAAAGGCCGTCTTAGGTGCCCGGGACCATGGGTACCGGCTGGGCTGGCTGGGTGCCAAAAACAGTGTTTCCTGGCACATAAGGTTCAGACATATTCCCGCCATTGGATCCCTTTTGTTAGTGATATTTTGAGATCACGTAGGATCTAGTGACCCCTGAAGGGCTCAAACAAGTCCTAAAGGGTGCGAGAATCGATTTTTAGGCAACTCTTACGCTCAAAAAGGCCGTCTTAGGTGCCCGGGACCATGGGTACCGGCTGGGCTGGCTGGGTGCCAAAAACAGTGTTTCCTGGCACATAAGGTTCAGACATATTCCCGCCATTGGATCCCTTTTGTTAGTGATATTTTGAGATCACGTAGGATCTAGTGACCCCTGAAGGGCTCAAACAAGTCCTAAAGGGTGCGAGAATCGATTTTTAGGCAACTCTTACGCTCAAAAAGGCCGTCTTAGGTGCCCGGGACCATGGGTACCGGCTGGGCTGGCTGGGTGCCAAAAACAGTGTTTCCTGGCACATAAGGTTCAGACATATTCCCGCCATTGGATCCCTTTTGTTAGTGATATTTTGAGATCACGTAGGATCTAGTGACCCCTGAAGGGCTCAAACAAGTCCTAAAGGGTGCGAGAATCGATTTTTAGGCAACTCTTACGCTCAAAAAGGCCGTCTTAGGTGCCCGGGACCATGGGTACCGGCTGGGCTGGCTGGGTGCCAAAAACAGTGTTTCCTGGCACATAAGGTTCAGACATATTCCCGCCATTGGATCCCTTTTGTTAGTGATATTTTGAGATCACGTAGGATCTAGTGACCCCTGAAGGGCTCAAACAAGTCCTAAAGGGTGCGAGAATCGATTTTTAGGCAACTCTTACGCTCAAAAAGGCCGTCTTAGGTGCCCGGGACCATGGGTACCGGCTGGGCTGGCTGGGTGCCAAAAACAGTGTTTCCTGGCACATAAGGTTCAGACATATTCCCGCCATTGGATCCCTTTTGTTAGTGATATTTTGAGATCACGTAGGATCTAGTGACCCCTGAAGGGCTCAAACAAGTCCTAAAGGGTGCGAGAATCGATTTTTAGGCAACTCTTACGCTCAAAAAGGCCGTCTTAGGTGCCCGGGACCATGGGTACCGGCTGGGCTGGCTGGGTGCCAAAAACAGTGTTTCCTGGCACATAAGGTTCAGACATATTCCCGCCATTGGATCCCTTTTGTTAGTGATATTTTGAGATCACGTAGGATCTAGTGACCCCTGAAGGGCTCAAACAAGTCCTAAAGGGTGCGAGAATCGATTTTTAGGCAACTCTTACGCTCAAAAAGGCCGTCTTAGGTGCCCGGGACCATGGGTACCGGCTGGGCTGGCTGGGTGCCAAAAACAGTGTTTCCTGGCACATAAGGTTCAGACATATTCCCGCCATTGGATCCCTTTTGTTAGTGATATTTTGAGATCACGTAGGATCTAGTGACCCCTGAAGGGCTCAAACAAGTCCTAAAGGGTGCGAGAATCGATTTTTAGGCAACTCTTACGCTCAAAAAGGCCGTCTTAGGTGCCCGGGACCATGGGTACCGGCTGGGCTGGCTGGGTGCCAAAAACAGTGTTTCCTGGCACATAAGGTTCAGACATATTCCCGCCATTGGATCCCTTTTGTTAGTGATATTTTGAGATCACGTAGGATCTAGTGACCCCTGAAGGGCTCAAACAAGTCCTAAAGGGTGCGAGAATCGATTTTTAGGCAACTCTTACGCTCAAAAAGGCCGTCTTAGGTGCCCGGGACCATGGGTACCGGCTGGGCTGGCTGGGTGCCAAAAACAGTGTTTCCTGGCACATAAGGTTCAGACATATTCCCGCCATTGGATCCCTTTTGTTAGTGATATTTTGAGATCACGTAGGATCTAGTGACCCCTGAAGGGCTCAAACAAGTCCTAAAGGGTGCGAGAATCGATTTTTAGGCAACTCTTACGCTCAAAAAGGCCGTCTTAGGTGCCCGGGACCATGGGTACCGGCTGGGCTGGCTGGGTGCCAAAAACAGTGTTTCCTGGCACATAAGGTTCAGACATATTCCCGCCATTGGATCCCTTTTGTTAGTGATATTTTGAGATCACGTAGGATCTAGTGACCCCTGAAGGGCTCAAACAAGTCCTAAAGGGTGCGAGAATCGATTTTTAGGCAACTCTTACGCTCAAAAAGGCCGTCTTAGGTGCCCGGGACCATGGGTACCGGCTGGGCTGGCTGGGTGCCAAAAACAGTGTTTCCTGGCACATAAGGTTCAGACATATTCCCGCCATTGGATCCCTTTTGTTAGTGATATTTTGAGATCACGTAGGATCTAGTGACCCCTGAAGGGCTCAAACAAGTCCTAAAGGGTGCGAGAATCGATTTTTAGGCAACTCTTACGCTCAAAAAGGCCGTCTTAGGTGCCCGGGACCATGGGTACCGGCTGGGCTGGCTGGGTGCCAAAAACAGTGTTTCCTGGCACATAAGGTTCAGACATATTCCCGCCATTGGATCCCTTTTGTTAGTGATATTTTGAGATCACGTAGGATCTAGTGACCCCTGAAGGGCTCAAACAAGTCCTAAAGGGTGCGAGAATCGATTTTTAGGCAACTCTTACGCTCAAAAAGGCCGTCTTAGGTGCCCGGGACCATGGGTACCGGCTGGGCTGGCTGGGTGCCAAAAACAGTGTTTCCTGGCACATAAGGTTCAGACATATTCCCGCCATTGGATCCCTTTTGTTAGTGATATTTTGAGATCACGTAGGATCTAGTGACCCCTGAAGGGCTCAAACAAGTCCTAAAGGGTGCGAGAATCGATTTTTAGGCAACTCTTACGCTCAAAAAGGCCGTCTTAGGTGCCCGGGACCATGGGTACCGGCTGGGCTGGCTGGGTGCCAAAAACAGTGTTTCCTGGCACATAAGGTTCAGACATATTCCCGCCATTGGATCCCTTTTGTTAGTGATATTTTGAGATCACGTAGGATCTAGTGACCCCTGAAGGGCTCAAACAAGTCCTAAAGGGTGCGAGAATCGATTTTTAGGCAACTCTTACGCTCAAAAAGGCCGTCTTAGGTGCCCGGGACCATGGGTACCGGCTGGGCTGGCTGGGTGCCAAAAACAGTGTTTCCTGGCACATAAGGTTCAGACATATTCCCGCCATTGGATCCCTTTTGTTAGTGATATTTTGAGATCACGTAGGATCTAGTGACCCCTGAAGGGCTCAAACAAGTCCTAAAGGGTGCGAGAATCGATTTTTAGGCAACTCTTACGCTCAAAAAGGCCGTCTTAGGTGCCCGGGACCATGGGTACCGGCTGGGCTGGCTGGGTGCCAAAAACAGTGTTTCCTGGCACATAAGGTTCAGACATATTCCCGCCATTGGATCCCTTTTGTTAGTGATATTTTGAGATCACGTAGGATCTAGTGACCCCTGAAGGGCTCAAACAAGTCCTAAAGGGTGCGAGAATCGATTTTTAGGCAACTCTTACGCTCAAAAAGGCCGTCTTAGGTGCCCGGGACCATGGGTACCGGCTGGGCTGGCTGGGTGCCAAAAACAGTGTTTCCTGGCACATAAGGTTCAGACATATTCCCGCCATTGGATCCCTTTTGTTAGTGATATTTTGAGATCACGTAGGATCTAGTGACCCCTGAAGGGCTCAAACAAGTCCTAAAGGGTGCGAGAATCGATTTTTAGGCAACTCTTACGCTCAAAAAGGCCGTCTTAGGTGCCCGGGACCATGGGTACCGGCTGGGCTGGCTGGGTGCCAAAAACAGTGTTTCCTGGCACATAAGGTTCAGACATATTCCCGCCATTGGATCCCTTTTGTTAGTGATATTTTGAGATCACGTAGGATCTAGTGACCCCTGAAGGGCTCAAACAAGTCCTAAAGGGTGCGAGAATCGATTTTTAGGCAACTCTTACGCTCAAAAAGGCCGTCTTAGGTGCCCGGGACCATGGGTACCGGCTGGGCTGGCTGGGTGCCAAAAACAGTGTTTCCTGGCACATAAGGTTCAGACATATTCCCGCCATTGGATCCCTTTTGTTAGTGATATTTTGAGATCACGTAGGATCTAGTGACCCCTGAAGGGCTCAAACAAGTCCTAAAGGGTGCGAGAATCGATTTTTAGGCAACTCTTACGCTCAAAAAGGCCGTCTTAGGTGCCCGGGACCATGGGTACCGGCTGGGCTGGCTGGGTGCCAAAAACAGTGTTTCCTGGCACATAAGGTTCAGACATATTCCCGCCATTGGATCCCTTTTGTTAGTGATATTTTGAGATCACGTAGGATCTAGTGACCCCTGAAGGGCTCAAACAAGTCCTAAAGGGTGCGAGAATCGATTTTTAGGCAACTCTTACGCTCAAAAAGGCCGTCTTAGGTGCCCGGGACCATGGGTACCGGCTGGGCTGGCTGGGTGCCAAAAACAGTGTTTCCTGGCACATAAGGTTCAGACATATTCCCGCCATTGGATCCCTTTTGTTAGTGATATTTTGAGATCACGTAGGATCTAGTGACCCCTGAAGGGCTCAAACAAGTCCTAAAGGGTGCGAGAATCGATTTTTAGGCAACTCTTACGCTCAAAAAGGCCGTCTTAGGTGCCCGGGACCATGGGTACCGGCTGGGCTGGCTGGGTGCCAAAAACAGTGTTTCCTGGCACATAAGGTTCAGACATATTCCCGCCATTGGATCCCTTTTGTTAGTGATATTTTGAGATCACGTAGGATCTAGTGACCCCTGAAGGGCTCAAACAAGTCCTAAAGGGTGCGAGAATCGATTTTTAGGCAACTCTTACGCTCAAAAAGGCCGTCTTAGGTGCCCGGGACCATGGGTACCGGCTGGGCTGGCTGGGTGCCAAAAACAGTGTTTCCTGGCACATAAGGTTCAGACATATTCCCGCCATTGGATCCCTTTTGTTAGTGATATTTTGAGATCACGTAGGATCTAGTGACCCCTGAAGGGCTCAAACAAGTCCTAAAGGGTGCGAGAATCGATTTTTAGGCAACTCTTACGCTCAAAAAGGCCGTCTTAGGTGCCCGGGACCATGGGTACCGGCTGGGCTGGCTGGGTGCCAAAAACAGTGTTTCCTGGCACATAAGGTTCAGACATATTCCCGCCATTGGATCCCTTTTGTTAGTGATATTTTGAGATCACGTAGGATCTAGTGACCCCTGAAGGGCTCAAACAAGTCCTAAAGGGTGCGAGAATCGATTTTTAGGCAACTCTTACGCTCAAAAAGGCCGTCTTAGGTGCCCGGGACCATGGGTACCGGCTGGGCTGGCTGGGTGCCAAAAACAGTGTTTCCTGGCACATAAGGTTCAGACATATTCCCGCCATTGGATCCCTTTTGTTAGTGATATTTTGAGATCACGTAGGATCTAGTGACCCCTGAAGGGCTCAAACAAGTCCTAAAGGGTGCGAGAATCGATTTTTAGGCAACTCTTACGCTCAAAAAGGCCGTCTTAGGTGCCCGGGACCATGGGTACCGGCTGGGCTGGCTGGGTGCCAAAAACAGTGTTTCCTGGCACATAAGGTTCAGACATATTCCCGCCATTGGATCCCTTTTGTTAGTGATATTTTGAGATCACGTAGGATCTAGTGACCCCTGAAGGGCTCAAACAAGTCCTAAAGGGTGCGAGAATCGATTTTTAGGCAACTCTTACGCTCAAAAAGGCCGTCTTAGGTGCCCGGGACCATGGGTACCGGCTGGGCTGGCTGGGTGCCAAAAACAGTGTTTCCTGGCACATAAGGTTCAGACATATTCCCGCCATTGGATCCCTTTTGTTAGTGATATTTTGAGATCACGTAGGATCTAGTGACCCCTGAAGGGCTCAAACAAGTCCTAAAGGGTGCGAGAATCGATTTTTAGGCAACTCTTACGCTCAAAAAGGCCGTCTTAGGTGCCCGGGACCATGGGTACCGGCTGGGCTGGCTGGGTGCCAAAAACAGTGTTTCCTGGCACATAAGGTTCAGACATATTCCCGCCATTGGATCCCTTTTGTTAGTGATATTTTGAGATCACGTAGGATCTAGTGACCCCTGAAGGGCTCAAACAAGTCCTAAAGGGTGCGAGAATCGATTTTTAGGCAACTCTTACGCTCAAAAAGGCCGTCTTAGGTGCCCGGGACCATGGGTACCGGCTGGGCTGGCTGGGTGCCAAAAACAGTGTTTCCTGGCACATAAGGTTCAGACATATTCCCGCCATTGGATCCCTTTTGTTAGTGATATTTTGAGATCACGTAGGATCTAGTGACCCCTGAAGGGCTCAAACAAGTCCTAAAGGGTGCGAGAATCGATTTTTAGGCAACTCTTACGCTCAAAAAGGCCGTCTTAGGTGCCCGGGACCATGGGTACCGGCTGGGCTGGCTGGGTGCCAAAAACAGTGTTTCCTGGCACATAAGGTTCAGACATATTCCCGCCATTGGATCCCTTTTGTTAGTGATATTTTGAGATCACGTAGGATCTAGTGACCCCTGAAGGGCTCAAACAAGTCCTAAAGGGTGCGAGAATCGATTTTTAGGCAACTCTTACGCTCAAAAAGGCCGTCTTAGGTGCCCGGGACCATGGGTACCGGCTGGGCTGGCTGGGTGCCAAAAACAGTGTTTCCTGGCACATAAGGTTCAGACATATTCCCGCCATTGGATCCCTTTTGTTAGTGATATTTTGAGATCACGTAGGATCTAGTGACCCCTGAAGGGCTCAAACAAGTCCTAAAGGGTGCGAGAATCGATTTTTAGGCAACTCTTACGCTCAAAAAGGCCGTCTTAGGTGCCCGGGACCATGGGTACCGGCTGGGCTGGCTGGGTGCCAAAAACAGTGTTTCCTGGCACATAAGGTTCAGACATATTCCCGCCATTGGATCCCTTTTGTTAGTGATATTTTGAGATCACGTAGGATCTAGTGACCCCTGAAGGGCTCAAACAAGTCCTAAAGGGTGCGAGAATCGATTTTTAGGCAACTCTTACGCTCAAAAAGGCCGTCTTAGGTGCCCGGGACCATGGGTACCGGCTGGGCTGGCTGGGTGCCAAAAACAGTGTTTCCTGGCACATAAGGTTCAGACATATTCCCGCCATTGGATCCCTTTTGTTAGTGATATTTTGAGATCACGTAGGATCTAGTGACCCCTGAAGGGCTCAAACAAGTCCTAAAGGGTGCGAGAATCGATTTTTAGGCAACTCTTACGCTCAAAAAGGCCGTCTTAGGTGCCCGGGACCATGGGTACCGGCTGGGCTGGCTGGGTGCCAAAAACAGTGTTTCCTGGCACATAAGGTTCAGACATATTCCCGCCATTGGATCCCTTTTGTTAGTGATATTTTGAGATCACGTAGGATCTAGTGACCCCTGAAGGGCTCAAACAAGTCCTAAAGGGTGCGAGAATCGATTTTTAGGCAACTCTTACGCTCAAAAAGGCCGTCTTAGGTGCCCGGGACCATGGGTACCGGCTGGGCTGGCTGGGTGCCAAAAACAGTGTTTCCTGGCACATAAGGTTCAGACATATTCCCGCCATTGGATCCCTTTTGTTAGTGATATTTTGAGATCACGTAGGATCTAGTGACCCCTGAAGGGCTCAAACAAGTCCTAAAGGGTGCGAGAATCGATTTTTAGGCAACTCTTACGCTCAAAAAGGCCGTCTTAGGTGCCCGGGACCATGGGTACCGGCTGGGCTGGCTGGGTGCCAAAAACAGTGTTTCCTGGCACATAAGGTTCAGACATATTCCCGCCATTGGATCCCTTTTGTTAGTGATATTTTGAGATCACGTAGGATCTAGTGACCCCTGAAGGGCTCAAACAAGTCCTAAAGGGTGCGAGAATCGATTTTTAGGCAACTCTTACGCTCAAAAAGGCCGTCTTAGGTGCCCGGGACCATGGGTACCGGCTGGGCTGGCTGGGTGCCAAAAACAGTGTTTCCTGGCACATAAGGTTCAGACATATTCCCGCCATTGGATCCCTTTTGTTAGTGATATTTTGAGATCACGTAGGATCTAGTGACCCCTGAAGGGCTCAAACAAGTCCTAAAGGGTGCGAGAATCGATTTTTAGGCAACTCTTACGCTCAAAAAGGCCGTCTTAGGTGCCCGGGACCATGGGTACCGGCTGGGCTGGCTGGGTGCCAAAAACAGTGTTTCCTGGCACATAAGGTTCAGACATATTCCCGCCATTGGATCCCTTTTGTTAGTGATATTTTGAGATCACGTAGGATCTAGTGACCCCTGAAGGGCTCAAACAAGTCCTAAAGGGTGCGAGAATCGATTTTTAGGCAACTCTTACGCTCAAAAAGGCCGTCTTAGGTGCCCGGGACCATGGGTACCGGCTGGGCTGGCTGGGTGCCAAAAACAGTGTTTCCTGGCACATAAGGTTCAGACATATTCCCGCCATTGGATCCCTTTTGTTAGTGATATTTTGAGATCACGTAGGATCTAGTGACCCCTGAAGGGCTCAAACAAGTCCTAAAGGGTGCGAGAATCGATTTTTAGGCAACTCTTACGCTCAAAAAGGCCGTCTTAGGTGCCCGGGACCATGGGTACCGGCTGGGCTGGCTGGGTGCCAAAAACAGTGTTTCCTGGCACATAAGGTTCAGACATATTCCCGCCATTGGATCCCTTTTGTTAGTGATATTTTGAGATCACGTAGGATCTAGTGACCCCTGAAGGGCTCAAACAAGTCCTAAAGGGTGCGAGAATCGATTTTTAGGCAACTCTTACGCTCAAAAAGGCCGTCTTAGGTGCCCGGGACCATGGGTACCGGCTGGGCTGGCTGGGTGCCAAAAACAGTGTTTCCTGGCACATAAGGTTCAGACATATTCCCGCCATTGGATCCCTTTTGTTAGTGATATTTTGAGATCACGTAGGATCTAGTGACCCCTGAAGGGCTCAAACAAGTCCTAAAGGGTGCGAGAATCGATTTTTAGGCAACTCTTACGCTCAAAAAGGCCGTCTTAGGTGCCCGGGACCATGGGTACCGGCTGGGCTGGCTGGGTGCCAAAAACAGTGTTTCCTGGCACATAAGGTTCAGACATATTCCCGCCATTGGATCCCTTTTGTTAGTGATATTTTGAGATCACGTAGGATCTAGTGACCCCTGAAGGGCTCAAACAAGTCCTAAAGGGTGCGAGAATCGATTTTTAGGCAACTCTTACGCTCAAAAAGGCCGTCTTAGGTGCCCGGGACCATGGGTACCGGCTGGGCTGGCTGGGTGCCAAAAACAGTGTTTCCTGGCACATAAGGTTCAGACATATTCCCGCCATTGGATCCCTTTTGTTAGTGATATTTTGAGATCACGTAGGATCTAGTGACCCCTGAAGGGCTCAAACAAGTCCTAAAGGGTGCGAGAATCGATTTTTAGGCAACTCTTACGCTCAAAAAGGCCGTCTTAGGTGCCCGGGACCATGGGTACCGGCTGGGCTGGCTGGGTGCCAAAAACAGTGTTTCCTGGCACATAAGGTTCAGACATATTCCCGCCATTGGATCCCTTTTGTTAGTGATATTTTGAGATCACGTAGGATCTAGTGACCCCTGAAGGGCTCAAACAAGTCCTAAAGGGTGCGAGAATCGATTTTTAGGCAACTCTTACGCTCAAAAAGGCCGTCTTAGGTGCCCGGGACCATGGGTACCGGCTGGGCTGGCTGGGTGCCAAAAACAGTGTTTCCTGGCACATAAGGTTCAGACATATTCCCGCCATTGGATCCCTTTTGTTAGTGATATTTTGAGATCACGTAGGATCTAGTGACCCCTGAAGGGCTCAAACAAGTCCTAAAGGGTGCGAGAATCGATTTTTAGGCAACTCTTACGCTCAAAAAGGCCGTCTTAGGTGCCCGGGACCATGGGTACCGGCTGGGCTGGCTGGGTGCCAAAAACAGTGTTTCCTGGCACATAAGGTTCAGACATATTCCCGCCATTGGATCCCTTTTGTTAGTGATATTTTGAGATCACGTAGGATCTAGTGACCCCTGAAGGGCTCAAACAAGTCCTAAAGGGTGCGAGAATCGATTTTTAGGCAACTCTTACGCTCAAAAAGGCCGTCTTAGGTGCCCGGGACCATGGGTACCGGCTGGGCTGGCTGGGTGCCAAAAACAGTGTTTCCTGGCACATAAGGTTCAGACATATTCCCGCCATTGGATCCCTTTTGTTAGTGATATTTTGAGATCACGTAGGATCTAGTGACCCCTGAAGGGCTCAAACAAGTCCTAAAGGGTGCGAGAATCGATTTTTAGGCAACTCTTACGCTCAAAAAGGCCGTCTTAGGTGCCCGGGACCATGGGTACCGGCTGGGCTGGCTGGGTGCCAAAAACAGTGTTTCCTGGCACATAAGGTTCAGACATATTCCCGCCATTGGATCCCTTTTGTTAGTGATATTTTGAGATCACGTAGGATCTAGTGACCCCTGAAGGGCTCAAACAAGTCCTAAAGGGTGCGAGAATCGATTTTTAGGCAACTCTTACGCTCAAAAAGGCCGTCTTAGGTGCCCGGGACCATGGGTACCGGCTGGGCTGGCTGGGTGCCAAAAACAGTGTTTCCTGGCACATAAGGTTCAGACATATTCCCGCCATTGGATCCCTTTTGTTAGTGATATTTTGAGATCACGTAGGATCTAGTGACCCCTGAAGGGCTCAAACAAGTCCTAAAGGGTGCGAGAATCGATTTTTAGGCAACTCTTACGCTCAAAAAGGCCGTCTTAGGTGCCCGGGACCATGGGTACCGGCTGGCTGGCTGGGTGCCAAAAACAGTGTTTCCTGGCACATAAGGTTCAGACATATTCCCGCCATTGGATCCCTTTTGTTAGTGATATTTTGAGATCACGTAGGATCTAGTGACCCCTGAAGGGCTCAAACAAGTCCTAAAGGGTGCGAGAATCGATTTTTAGGCAACTCTTACGCTCAAAAAGGCCGTCTTAGGTGCCCGGGACCATGGGTACCGGCTGGGCTGGCTGGGTGCCAAAAACAGTGTTTCCTGGCACATAAGGTTCAGACATATTCCCGCCATTGGATCCCTTTTGTTAGTGATATTTTGAGATCACGTAGGATCTAGTGACCCCTGAAGGGCTCAAACAAGTCCTAAAGGGTGCGAGAATCGATTTTTAGGCAACTCTTACGCTCAAAAAGGCCGTCTTAGGTGCCCGGGACCATGGGTACCGGCTGGGCTGGCTGGGTGCCAAAAACAGTGTTTCCTGGCACATAAGGTTCAGACATATTCCCGCCATTGGATCCCTTTTGTTAGTGATATTTTGAGATCACGTAGGATCTAGTGACCCCTGAAGGGCTCAAACAAGTCCTAAAGGGTGCGAGAATCGATTTTTAGGCAACTCTTACGCTCAAAAAGGCCGTCTTAGGTGCCCGGGACCATGGGTACCGGCTGGGCTGGCTGGGTGCCAAAAACAGTGTTTCCTGGCACATAAGGTTCAGACATATTCCCGCCATTGGATCCCTTTTGTTAGTGATATTTTGAGATCACGTAGGATCTAGTGACCCCTGAAGGGCTCAAACAAGTCCTAAAGGGTGCGAGAATCGATTTTTAGGCAACTCTTACGCTCAAAAAGGCCGTCTTAGGTGCCCGGGACCATGGGTACCGGCTGGGCTGGCTGGGTGCCAAAAACAGTGTTTCCTGGCACATAAGGTTCAGACATATTCCCGCCATTGGATCCCTTTTGTTAGTGATATTTTGAGATCACGTAGGATCTAGTGACCCCTGAAGGGCTCAAACAAGTCCTAAAGGGTGCGAGAATCGATTTTTAGGCAACTCTTACGCTCAAAAAGGCCGTCTTAGGTGCCCGGGACCATGGGTACCGGCTGGGCTGGCTGGGTGCCAAAAACAGTGTTTCCTGGCACATAAGGTTCAGACATATTCCCGCCATTGGATCCCTTTTGTTAGTGATATTTTGAGATCACGTAGGATCTAGTGACCCCTGAAGGGCTCAAACAAGTCCTAAAGGGTGCGAGAATCGATTTTTAGGCAACTCTTACGCTCAAAAAGGCCGTCTTAGGTGCCCGGGACCATGGGTACCGGCTGGGCTGGCTGGGTGCCAAAAACAGTGTTTCCTGGCACATAAGGTTCAGACATATTCCCGCCATTGGATCCCTTTTGTTAGTGATATTTTGAGATCACGTAGGATCTAGTGACCCCTGAAGGGCTCAAACAAGTCCTAAAGGGTGCGAGAATCGATTTTTAGGCAACTCTTACGCTCAAAAAGGCCGTCTTAGGTGCCCGGGACCATGGGTACCGGCTGGGCTGGCTGGGTGCCAAAAACAGTGTTTCCTGGCACATAAGGTTCAGACATATTCCCGCCATTGGATCCCTTTTGTTAGTGATATTTTGAGATCACGTAGGATCTAGTGACCCCTGAAGGGCTCAAACAAGTCCTAAAGGGTGCGAGAATCGATTTTTAGGCAACTCTTACGCTCAAAAAGGCCGTCTTAGGTGCCCGGGACCATGGGTACCGGCTGGGCTGGCTGGGTGCCAAAAACAGTGTTTCCTGGCACATAAGGTTCAGACATATTCCCGCCATTGGATCCCTTTTGTTAGTGATATTTTGAGATCACGTAGGATCTAGTGACCCCTGAAGGGCTCAAACAAGTCCTAAAGGGTGCGAGAATCGATTTTTAGGCAACTCTTACGCTCAAAAAGGCCGTCTTAGGTGCCCGGGACCATGGGTACCGGCTGGGCTGGCTGGGTGCCAAAAACAGTGTTTCCTGGCACATAAGGTTCAGACATATTCCCGCCATTGGATCCCTTTTGTTAGTGATATTTTGAGATCACGTAGGATCTAGTGACCCCTGAAGGGCTCAAACAAGTCCTAAAGGGTGCGAGAATCGATTTTTAGGCAACTCTTACGCTCAAAAAGGCCGTCTTAGGTGCCCGGACCATGGGTACCGGCTGGGCTGGCTGGGTGCCAAAAACAGTGTTTCCTGGCACATAAGGTTCAGACATATTCCCGCCATTGGATCCCTTTTGTTAGTGATATTTTGAGATCACGTAGGATCTAGTGACCCCTGAAGGGCTCAAACAAGTCCTAAAGGGTGCGAGAATCGATTTTTAGGCAACTCTAAAAAGGCCGTCTTAGGTGCCCGGGACCATGGGTACCGGCTGGGCTGGCTGGGTGCCAAAAACAGTGTTTCCTGGCACATAAGGTTATATTCCCGCCATTGGATCCCTTTTGTTAGTGATATTTTGAGATCACGTAGGATCTAGTGACCCCTGAAGGGCTCAAACAAGTCCTAAAGGGTGCGAGAATCGATTTTTAGGCAACTCTTACGCTCAAAAAGGCCGTCTTAGGTGCCCGGACCATGGGTACCGGCTGGGCTGGCTGGGTCCCAAAAACGTGGTAGTACAGCCCAGAAACAGCTTGGTCAAGTCCCGCCAGATAGAAACCCGCAAATTTGATAAACAATCCGGCATTGACGTTGGATGCTCCTCATTTTTGGTTTCCACCCCGGTCCTCTTTTGATTTATTCTCCCACGGACTTAAATAACACACATTGAAAAGCCTGATTCTTCAAAAGAAAATTGCCCCGCTTTTTTTTTTCATGAAAACATTTGAAATTTCCACAGAAATATAAACCTGAATAAATTTTCGGTCAAGTCCTGCCCTTGTTTGAATCAGCAAGACAAGCACAAAAGTCAAACTGACGGCAAGGAGAGATGATATTCATCTGGTGTGACAGGAAGTCCTTTCCCCTGCTTACCTACCTGCCAGTCCCACCTTTGTGCGCACGAGCTGAGCAGTGTTGTCAAACGGATGCATCTCCGCGCAGTTTTGCTTCTTGCATTGAATGTGGTTCAACACCTGCAGGAATGGAAATTGTGGTTTATTCATTTTTGCACGATTTATACCTGGTCCATGGCTTGCCTCTTCCTTGATTGGTAGCAGTATGTTTCCTTAATGCACTTTTCACTGGTGAGCATTGCTTCACCAAGGAAGGCAATATGTTCATTGGCCGGGTTCTCCCTCAAGTAGTCTGTGACGGATGTTCATAGCAAGGGGGGAAAAATAGTAAGCACACCCACAGCAAACATTCGCCGGGCAATTTGCAGGTTGAGTGAAACACCCAAGTGATCTTGGGCTGCTGTCTTGAAGTACATACTGAAGCCCTTCACGTAAATTGGCTTCCCCTGGCAGGACTGCAAAACACATAATCGTGCTCTATGTTGAGATAATTTCATGGCATTTACCGAAACTTGTAGCAGGGAGTCGAACAGTGATAAGGGTTTTGCACCAACACGCTCACCTCACCTTCAAATGGAAGAAGGTAGAAAAGGTTTATAAGAATGTACGTTGCGGTGTTTAACCCAAAAAAAGTTATGGAAATTATCAGAAAAAGTATGACTTTATAACCCATTGTGTTAATGCCATGTTCGATGAACTGCCATTGGCCTGTACTTCAACACCCACAGCTTGAAAAGTTCCTCAGCATCCTTTGGTAGCTCCAAAGTCACATCACCTGTTGTCCTGTGCGTCTTATGCCTCCTTATGAACAGCTCTGTCTTCTCTGGAGAAATATTGTATGAATCTGAAGAAAATGGATGTTGTGCATGAAAAAGGTCAAGGGGATACTTGTGGATGGCGAATTCAACGCCTGCAGTGCCCAAAAAGGTTTTCCACGAAGTGGAGGAATCAAAATCTGAAGACCAAGCACCAGACAGTCTTGCACGCACCACAAATTGTCTGTCGTCAACTGTCCACGTGCATCCATTTGGAAGACCTTGTCTTTGAAAGCGAGAAAGCTTTGCAGCACGCTCTCGTACGTTGGTATCGAGCACAGGCTTGAGGAACAATGTAAGTTAAGAAATGCCTCAAAGGTCATGAAATGTCAAAAATTGTGGCACAATGGTCAACTTCCTTGAAAATATAAAAAAAAACGTTTTTGAAATATTGGTGGAACTCACAAAACCTTTGTACTTTCGACAAAGTTTCGTTTTTTTTCATGGATGCAGTGAATTCCAATTTCAATTATGCCACAAATTTAAAATGATTTTTTGCGACTACCAAACCACCACTGCAATCTCACCAGGGAACTTTGCGGAACAAATCACAAAATTAACACCGTTTTCTTGTGCCGGTACCTGTTCAAAGTGACACTACCTAATAACCTGCAGATAACTGCGGTCAGTGCCCAAGCCTGGATTGAACGTGTTCATACTTACCAGAAGCACGATCCTCTCGTGAATGAAGAAGGCTGGAGGTCAACGACTTCATAGAGGATAGAAAATTTGACAGCTCAGCTTCAGGCCATGAAAACTTCAGGCTCCAAAATCTTGAGAAGCATATCAAATTGTGCACCTGATAACAATTTTTGTGGTAGTGCATCAGTGGATTAAATACCTGGTCAGCCACATATTTGTTTCTTCTTCCTTTTGAAATCAAATCCTTTGAGAACTCAAAAATGCTCTCCTTTGTGAATGTCAGCCGGTCTTCATGAAATGAAGCTAATCGGTGTACCGTGCCACACACTTGCCTAGCTGTTGTGTTGCTTATTTTGGCAGTCGACCTTCCCTCTGAAATGTCTTGAGTACTCCAAACTGTGAATTGATGCAACAGCTCAGTAACTTCTTTAACTGGGAGGCCATTAATTTGTCGCGGTGCTTCTGAATGCAGGGTTCCTGAAGCTTGTTTCCTAAAAGCAACTTTACCTTGAGGCGCTGCGGTGAAAACTCGGCGACCGTTCCGCATTCGCGGTGCACCTGTAGAAAACTGAAGTTTCAAGGAAAATTAAAAAACGAACACCTTTCTCGCACCGATGTGAACGATATCCAGCAAGAGAAAAGAACTCTCTTTCACAGACATCGCACTTTTTGCATAACCCGCTGCTCTTTGGTGCTGGCATTTTTTCTGAGGCTGTAACGACACAAAGAGCACTTGATCTATTCCCTATGGCCTGAGGGAAAAAAACTACAGTGCACACTTTCTTTGATGCCATTTGTTATGCAAAAAGGTATAAAGCATTTTACATCTCCGCCCAGCTGTGGCCACACAAGGTCTTTCCAAACACCCTGGAAAAACTGCCCAAAGAGGGAAGGGACACCGACGGTGAAGCTCCCAAACGTTTCCAGTGGCCTCAAAAAAACGACGTTGGGATCCCGAGTGATTCGTCGCCGGCTTATGCACTCCAGGAACCTTTAGGGAACCAGGAGGAGATGACCAGGAGGGCGAAGCACAAGGGCAGGGTGAGCCCTGCCCTTGAGAGAGCTTGAGCCAGGTGAGTGAAAGAGGACGTCTGCCCCCTGTTGCACTTCGTCCGATTTGTTCCACAGCGGAGACCGCCCTCCCCAAAGAAAATTTCCGAGTACATGTAAAAGTTGGACGAACTCTAAACTATCAACTTCTGTCGCCGCATGACCCCCATCTTTGGCTGATCGTCAGCTGATCACTTTAGGGTTAGGGCTAGGGAGACAGCGCGCAGATTTTATTGTTTTGCTTACCTCGCAAGATTTTTTTGTTTTGCTTACACCTTCCTGCGCCGAAACGCAGCAGCCCCACAAAGCCTTTGTGAGCCCTCCACCCCAATAACCCCCCCCCAAAAAATAGTACCCCCCTTGGGCCGACTTTGGCCCCCTTGGGACTTCCGGTGAGAAATTAATACCCCCCCCCTGGTTTTGACCTGAAAAAGCAGGGGGAAATCACATTTTCTGACACAAAATTTAAAAAGCCACTTTTCTGGGTCAGCCGACCTCCAAAAAAAAAGTAAAAAATCGTCAGAAAATGCATAGAATATTGCCCCCTGTGGGGGTTTTGGCGCTTTTTCATGGGGTCCTAAAGGACCTCAAAAAAATAAAAAATAATCTCCTCCCTACAGCCGGGATTCCGGGCGAAAAAATACTATCCCGGCGGAAATATTTTTGTCGGAGCACACAAGCGTGAGCCACCCCGGCAGCGCTAAAAAGGACTTCCCCACCGCTTCCCGTTTGAAATCCTTCCAAATTGCCCGGGCAAAGGCTTTAGTGCGAATCTCCGGGGGGGGTCCCTTGCAAAACCAGGGGGACCCCCCGCGTCCAGTGTTCGGAGCCAAAGACAATCCCAGAGTGCACAGCCGGCACGAGGAGCCGAAGTTTGACGTCGCTCCCGAAGTGGAGGGGAGGGGGGCACCCTTCCAAAAACTCGGGGGGGGGCCCTATCTCCTTTCCCCCTGGGGGGTGAACAAGGCGTGCCTCGCAGGTCATTTTTGCTTCGCCCTCAGTGTCCCTTCCTCCCCGGGCGGCTTTTCCTCGAGGGAGTACGACGCTGCCTCATGTCTGAAGAGCTTCCTTCAAAAACCTTTTCCGGCCCTCCTTGCTGGGGTGTGTGCCCGGCGCCACCTGGGGGATTTGCAAGGGAAACTCTTTTCTCCGAACAAAAAAATTCTGCTCCGCGGAAAGCCGAAAGTGGCCAAAAACAAACCTCCAAGTGAGGGAGGTTCCCCCCCCCGACGAGGGCACATTATTAAAAAAAATTTGCGTCCCCACAGGTGGTGTATTTTTGTGCTCCCGCACCCTCCAAAACGCTGCCCACACAAGGGCCACCGACCACACAACCCCCAAGGCCTTCGACCCAATGGAAAAAACCTTTTCGGGGAAATGGCGGCATCCTTGCGCTCACCCGGCATTTGCCAAGCTGGGGTAGAAAATGCGACGGCATCGCCTTTTTTCTGACTAACAAAGACTTTGTCGCTTTTTACCCTAAAACTTGGAAAATCCGGCATACGGTTTCACATTTTGGGGTGCACCACATGGCAAATAAAACGCAATTGTGTGAAATGTGATGCGAGTGAATCATGAGTGCAGAAGTTTGGCATTATGCACAATCAACAATCATGTGATGTTTAGACATAATTGCACTGTTGTAAACTGAGACTAGGTGGGAAACCTACCATCCCCCCCCCCCCGCACTGGGGCACCCCCCAGACATGTTTCAAGCGGAAAAGATGAGCAATTTCCACATTATTTCAAAAAATTTTAAAAATACTCGGTGTATAAAATTTTCTGAAAATAATCATGTTCGCAAATTTTTTTGGTGATAAATCTGCCAACCATTGATTTTTTATTGATTAATGGACATTGACCTGGAGCACGATGGATGGACGGGATGCAGATGGGTGGGGGGGGAGAAGGGGGGTGAAGGCTGTTCCCATACCCAGTTCCATCTTTTCCCCATGGCCTTCACAACTTCAAAGCCCATAATTGCCATCATTTTCATTGCCGACCCCCCACCGTCCCCACAACCCACCACAAAATAGATAAACAACAGGGGGGGGGTGGAACAAAAAGAAAATCAAAGGCCATGCCTCAGGAGAATAAGCAGAGGGAAATAGCCATTTGGACCCCTGTGTCGGCACATGGGGGTCAAAAAGAAAACACTACCCCTCCAAAGCACCCCAGAGAGTGTTAATTTTTGGGATAAAAGAAGCTTGTTTCGAGGATTATTTGGGGCTTTTTTAAGACCGGGGGGAGGGGGGTCCCCCCACCCACCCATCCACCCACGCAATGGAGGGGGGGGCTTTGGGGGGTTTCCATGAAAATGGCCCAAAAAATGCAAAAATGCAAAAAAAAAATACCATGGCACCAAAAAAATATGTACACTGTTGCCCCCCCCCCTTGGGGGCCATGGGCTCGGCCGGACGGTCAAGACTAAAAAAGAAACCTCTGATTTAGGATGCACCCCATAACTAACGGGGGGTGGAAGAAAAAGAACAACCAATCGTTCAGGGCAAAGTCCTTGGGGGGTCAACAAAATGATCCAAATATATTTCTCTTGTTCGTCGACTTTGGCGCCCTTAGGTCCCGGGACCATTGGGACCATGGGTACCTGCTGGGTTGGCTAGGTGCCAAAAACACCGTTTCCTGGCACATAAAATTCAGCCATATTCCCGTCATTGGATCCCAGTGATATTTCGAGATGACATAGGATCTAATGACCCTTGAGGGGCTCAAACAAGGCCATGCCCCAGGGAGAATAAATAGAGGGAAATAAGGAAATAGCCATTTGCACCCATGTGTCGGCACATGGGGGTCAAAAAAAAACCAAGCACACTACCCCTCCACAGCACCCCCGAGGGTGCTAATTTTTTGGATAAAAAGAGCTTGTTGCAGGATAAATTATTGGGGGCTTTTTAAAGACCAAGGGAGGGGGGGTCCCCCCACCCACCCCATGGAGGGGCTTTGGGGGGGGGTTCGGGGATTTTCCATGAAAATGGCCAAAGAATTGTGAAAATGCTGAAAATGCCATGTCCCCCATTGGACCCCCCCTCGGCGGCCAAGGGCTCGGCCGGAACCCACCCACGGGGGGGGGGGGTAATACGAAAAAAACCCCTGATTTAGGGTGCACCCCATAAATAACTTTGTGGGGGTGGAAGAAAAAAAACAACCAAACGTGCAATACAAAGTCATTGGGGGTCAACAAAGGATCCAAAAATGCAATTATGTCATTCCTCTTGTTCGTCGACGTTATTTCAATCTTGGGTTGGTGTGGGTGGTTAGAAACCCAGCCCATCAAAGTCAAAAAATCTGAGAGTTTGGAGTTTTGCAAAAAGCAGCTTTGAATTCATTCCACCCCTAATTGCCCCCCCTTAATTCGCCAAATGGCCTCAAGGACAAGGTCGGCCAATTTCGGCAAGGCCGCAAAAACGGCTCAGAACACCTCCAAAAACGTCCGTTTCGAAAATTTGAAAATTTGCTCGGTAAGAAAAAGTCATAACCAATCCAATTGTGCACACAAAATTGACCAATTTTGCACAGATAAAAAAGTTTGGGGGTCGGGGTGTGAAATTGGGGGTGTGAAGGAGCCTCGGCCAAATAGAGGGGGGGTGAGGGTAAATAATTTCACCCACAAACCACAATTTCTTCACATCACCAAATAAAGCAAAAAAAACACCTCTTTGTGGGGAGAGGGACAAAAGCAATGCGAAGGTATGGCCACCTTGGGGTAAAATCCAAGTTGGAAGTTGTGTAAGGGTTTTTTTCAACTCCTCCTCACACCCAATTTGCTCCACACAATTCAACAAAGCAGTACCCAAATTGATGGCAGACCCTTCTCAACATAAATAATTTGTGTAAATGGAACAAAAAGCAAGCAAACAGGGGGGGGACAAAAAAAGGTCTGTTTGGCACAACTTGGATCTGTGCATAGATTCAATTCCTCTCCGACATCCCCCTCTTCCTCATCCACTCTCGATGAGGAGACTTCATCATCCTCTGTCGTTGGCCCACGTCTGCGTGCAATGCCAAGCTGAGCCAAAGGAACGGTGCCTTCGGTGGAAGACCCAGCACCTTGACCTTGGGAGAATGGCGAGGGGGGGAGGATCGAAAAAATAACAAACCTCTGCCAAAAATTATTGATGTTCGATTGGCAATAAGATCCAAGGAAGCCTCGGCATCTTCAATGGTCTCCTCAGGTTCCAAGTGATCTTCTCCTTGAAATATGACCTAAATGTTTTAAACTAGTATCTCATTCCAACACCTTCAAAGAAACCTTTCCCTCTGAACTTAAAGCTCCTTCAAGCGATTTCAAAATTCGTGGGTTCGTCTTCGTGAACTCAAACATCTGGTGCCAAAATGTAGTTTTCATTATGACACGCGGTCGAACATCCACTTCAAAATCAATAAGCCACCTTGGATATTTGTATTGTGCCTTTTAAAAAAAAAGTTTGTTTGAAGAGAAATTTCAACAGAGCCACACCCCATTTGCGGCTGCACTTGTTAACATAAAACGTGCCTCTCTTATTGGGGTTCCGCAACCCACAGGTTCTTCGAGGGCAAAATTCTTGTTCAGCCTTGGGTCCCTACATTGAAAATTATTGCAAAAATGATAAAATATCCACAAACCTGGCCCCTGGAATAATCAAAGCCGATTGCCCAAAATGCCGGCTGAGGTGGCAAGGAAATCCTTTTGCCGTTTGCCACAAATTTTGCATCATTGTCTTTCCTTTCATAGTCGTGGCATCTTGTTGAAACAAATTGAAGAGCTCTTCGCTCATGATCTATCAACCAAAAATAAATTGGATGAAAATGAACAAAACAATACCGGTTGAGGTTCTAAATTGTCGTGGTGCGCTTTCAAAACATCCTCAACTGAGATTTTTTCATGAGCCTCCTTATATTCGGCATTGGCTTGCAAATCTCGGCTCATTTTCGGGAGGAGTGCTCTCAAATTGTGCTTTATTATCATTGCCACCAACCTGATGATAAATTTGCAAAGAAATTGATCCGGAGCAAAAAAAAATACTTTTTGTCATCTCCTTCGGGAACTCCCTGGATTGCTTTTGCGGCATCCAATCCATATTTGCCCCATTCCTTCTTCAAAAAGATTTTCAATAATTTTTCCTTAAATGCAGCTGTGAAAACAGGGGAAAAAGATAAATGTTTCAATTGAAAACAAAAACCTGCATCTTTGCTTTTGTCGCACATGGCATCCAAAGATTGGTGGTTTTCAGCAAGTTGTCGAAATTGAAGCGCCCTGAAATTCGCAAAAAAAATTGGAAATTTTTTTCATTTAAATGAAAAAAATACCTTTTCCGAGCATCATCGCTCTGCACTTGCATTGTTTTGAAAAAAAAGGTTTCTAGGAAAAAACAGTGAAAAACCAACGGGTAGAGGTGACGAACGAGTGAGTGTTCGACCACGCACACAATCGTGCAAACGACGTTTTGGCACCAGATGTTTGATTCCACGAACCATGCAAATCTCTTAAGCCTAAAACACTTTGCGCCATATTTATGGGAGAGATCATTTAGAGCCCGAGAAGAGAACTGAAGATGGATGCCTAGGCTTCCTTGGATCAGATTGCCAGTCCTTCTTGCCATTCTCCCAAAGTCAAGGTGTTGGGACTTCCACTGAAGGCACTGTTCCTCTTGGTAAACTTGGTATTGCATGCCGACGTGGGCCAGCAACAGAGGTTAATGAAATCTCCTCAACGAGAGCGGATGAGGAAGGGGGGGGGACATAGGAGACGAATTGAATCAACACACATGTCCAAATTGTGCCAAAAATCCTTTATTTTTCTGTGTCCCCCCCTTTGCTCGCTTTTTTGTCAAAAAAAAGTTGGGGGAACTAAACCCCCCAAAAAATACCCCTCCAAATAATACCCTCCAAACAATACCCCCCCCGGGTCTGACTTCGGACGCCGAAATAACACCCCCCCTGGTTTCGGGCCGAAGGCCCGCATTTTGACCTGAAAATGTCGGTAAGAATCATAAGTTCCTGACAACAAATTACGAAAAAAATTGATTTTTCTGGATCATCTGACCTCCAAAAAAATGGTAAATTGCAAAAGAAAGTCCAAAAAATGACCCCAAAGGGGGTTTTGGCGCTATTTTGGCTTTTTACGTGACTTCGAAAAATTTGGAAAAAAATTCGAAAAACAATACCCCCCAAATAATACTCCCCCTCGGGCCAGGACTTCGGGCGAAGAAATAACACCCCGGGGGGTATTATTTGGGGGGGGGTTACACGATGCCCAATCCCCAAGCAGACCATACATCTGCATATTTTTGAACCTCTCCAAATAGATTGCAAATGATATCCAAAATGAAACTTCAACATCACATGTGCATCAAAAAAAATTGACAGGTAACAGAAAATTGGTTTGGAATACGGAAAAATTTTATGCTTGTTTTCAGATGCTTCCCTTGCCTTTTGGTTTCTGAAACATACCTGGCCATGTTTGCTGATTGCCCCCCCCCCTCCCGGCTGTTAAAAAAAAATTCTCTTGTGGCACTGTGCACCGAGGTTGAAACGAGGGTTTTGATGGTTTTTTTTGGGCTGATTTTGATCCAAAAATCGGACTAGCTGCAGCCCCCCCCCCCCGAGATGTACTGTGAACCCCCAAACAGAAATGTCTTGTATTCATGCAAAAAATATGCAAAAATGCATTTTTTAGGAATAATTTGGAAAAATCTTTTTTTTAAAGCAAACAGAACTTGTGATAATGATTCATTCACAAAGGGAATGGAAGCAACGTGAATGATCAAAGCAAGAAAGCAGATTTAGGTTGCGGGCGCTTCATCTTGGGCGGTCACCAAAATGGATTTCTACATACCAACATACATACACACATACATACATACATACATACATACATACATACATACATACATACATACATACATACATACATACATACATACATACATACATACATACATACATACATACATACATACATACATACATACATACATACATACATACATACATACATACATACATACATACATACATACATACATACATACATACATACATACATACATACATACATACATACATACATACATACATACATACATACATACATACATACATACTTCCAAAATTAAATCAACCTAGCTGACGAAGTTGCATTCTCAGCTGCAATAGATTGACATTTCAGTTTGCGAACGTGGTCGCAGGAGCATTGCGAGGGATTTTTTGTACGCCAAGATGGCTTTGAACTTCAGTGAAATTTGCAAATTTGTACCCCAGCTTTGTCCTTCTCAGTGTGGGCATCAAAAAGGGTATCTGCTGTCAGAGACAAAATTGTCAAAGGTTTTTTTGTCTATTTAGTTGCACATGTGAGACCTAAACCTTGACATGTGCTCACCCACATATCTGTTTTTTTTTGATAAACCTGGCAATGACCTCGTTGGCATAAAAACAAAACAACGTGCGGGAACAGGCATCATACCCATGTGGGCTTCACGAGTGTCACATGATGAATGTGCAACGTGTCATCCTAATGGCATTCCCCATCCCGGAGCCCCGTTGACAATCCTTGACATCAAGGACTTCGAGAAAAAGCTTCGACCCCTTGGGACAACTAGAGGAATCAGGCAAACCACTGGAGGTGGCATTTTGCGAAAATGCTCAGCTGAAGAAATGCTCTCCAGGATGATGCTGTCAAAATCATGTTCAAAGCAACAAGTTTTTTATCTTCACCATATTCACAATTTGGTAAATTTGGTAAGGAATCCCATTAAAAGACAAGAATATGGGTCCCATGAGCCATTCCCAACCATGGAAACCCCAAAGGGTAATGACGTTGCTTATGAAAATCCGACCCCATCCCCCGGGGGGAGGTGGCCCAGCCAGCCAGCAATTGTTTTCCAGCCCAGGACCCCTCCTCCCCCATCACCACCCTTTGGGTGGCTGGGCGGTGGCGGATGGGTGGTGTCGCTTTCGGGGTGCAAAAATGGGCCGAAATAGGTTGGAAAAAGGTTGGACAGGACCACATTGGACGATTGCAAAATGTGCCATCATCGACCCGGTACTGTTCCCCATTACACCATAAAAACAAGAATCACTGGCAATAAAAAAAATGCAGCGTGAAAAGCCATTGGGTCGTTTTATTTCGTTATTTTTTGAAAAAAAAACCTGGACGTTTGATGCAATGGGCTCTGTCATGTTTTGTCTGAAAGATGGGCTGAAGTTGATGCCATGGCATCTCCATTGCCTCCACACCGGAGGATTGGTCCTTTTGCATGGAGGAAACAAGCGAGGCCTTTTGGATATAAGCCTCACGTCAAAGGCTTGGAACTCGCGTCAAAGGCTTGGAACTCAACCAAACAAATTGCCTTTTGCTCGAGCAGGAATTCTTTTACCTTGGAACCAGATTGATATTTTTTTGATGCCGCAATTACAATTGCTTTTTTGAGTTTTGAATGCATTGAAAACTCAGTGAATGTTTCGAAAACGCCAGCTAAAATGTTGGAAACCGGGTTGTGCGATGCTGGGAGAGAAAGTTGTGCTGCAATCTCTTGCCGTGCCAATGGTCAATTGCAAGTTTTTCCTTGGAATGGACTTCTTTGCTTGCTTGGAAAAGATGAGTTTAATTTTAGAAAGAGGCATAAAGAAGACTCCAGGAAGTTGGTGTGGCAAAAGCATGGCAAAGAGCCATTGGTGCCATTGACAGCATCAGCCTCCGCCAGCGGAACACGGCACCAACGTCCATTGACATCAGGCACTGGGTATCTCAAACCCAACGACCATCCTTGAACACAAATTTGCATTTACATGCACAGCGTCATTTGCTTCTGTCAGCAGATGCAATTAACAACGAATTAGGAGGGCAACGAGAAAATTTTAGATACCACTTCCTCTTTGGTGATTTTGGGCTGACTTTCTGGATGAGAAAAAAATTCAAAAAAACAGAGTCAAAAAAAGGTGGGGGAAACCCCAAAAAACTATTTGGAGATGGCCCAAGAACCACCCAGAACAGACAAAAAAAGATGGAATATATTCATCAAAATTTGCCTCAGGAACGTAATCATTTAAAAAAATAAATAAAACACAAAAATACAAACAAAACACTGTGTTGAAAAATTGCTTTTTTGTGTTGAACCCTTTTTTTATATATAAAAAAACGTTGAAAAAACATGTTGGAAAACATGTTGTTTAAAACCAACTTATGGTCATTGGGCGAGTGCCTCTGACCTGCCCCCCCCCCCTGAAAATGGCCATTGGCAAGCAAAACCAAACCAACCGACCACATACTTGCCCTGCCAATGGTGACAGTGAGGGGGGGGCACTATGGGACTGCACAAATTTAAAAAAAAATCACTTTAATATTCTGTCGCGTTTGTGACGAAACGTCCTCAAATTTTTTTCCTTTTGGGATGATTGGTGACAACATCTTCACTTTTGAGGGGCAGAAAGCGAGATATATTTTGGCTTTGTGCTTTTTGTGATTCTTTGGTGATTTCGTTGAGTTGTGAATTTTGAAAAGATTCTTTTAAATTTTGGGTATTTTTGGTGGTTTTTGGGCTGACTTTCTGGGTGGGGAAAAAAACTATTTGGATTTGGATTTGGAGATGGAGATGGCTGAGACTGACTCTATATGAAACCTCACCTGGGTATTTTGGCACCTGACTGAGGTGTTTTATTGGGGGGGGGGGCATTATGGGGGATTCGAAGTTAGGGAGGGGGGTAAAACACTGGGGTGAGAGGGGGGTCAAAGGTGGGGTAGGGGTAGGGGTCGGCAGGGTGGGGTTGGGGTCTGCCGACCCCCCCCTCCCCCGGTCACTGGTTGACTATATGGTTGATTTCCGTGCAGCCCTGCCCATTTTCCAAATAACTTGGAAGGATTTTGATGGTTTAGGTATTCCATAATGAGATTTTTTAAAATGCATTTTTCGATTGTATTTTGATGCTTTTTTTCAAATAATCCTGGAGATGGTGCATTGTGCTATGGACATTTGCCAACCATGCAAACAAAGCATTTTTGAGCTTCCTTTTTCCTTTTATGGAGATTTTGGCAAGAACCACCCAGAACAGACAAAAAAAAGATGGAATACATTCATCAAAATTTGCCTCAGGAACGTATTCATTTTGCAGAAAAATAAAACACAAAAATACAAACAAAACACTGTGTTGAAAAAATGTTTTTTTGTGTTGAACCCCTGTTTGTTTACATATAAAAAAACGTTGAAAAAACATGTTGGAAAACAGGTTGTTTAAAACCAACTTATGGTCATTGGGCGAGTGCCTCCGACCTGCCCCCCCCCTGAAAATGGCCATTGGCAAGCAAAACCAAACCAACCGACCACATACTTGCCCTGCCAATGGTGACAGTTGCTGAGGCTGTCAAGAAGGCCTGGGGGGGGGGGCGCTATGGGGCTGCAAGAATTAGAAAAAATTACTTTAATGTTTTGTTGCTGACCTCCGCATTGTGACAAAACCTCCTCAATTTTTTTCCTTTTGGGATGAATTTGGTGACAACATCTTCACTTTTGAGGGGCAGAAAGCAAGATATATTTTGGCTTTGTGCTTTTTGTGATTCTTTGGTGATTTCTTTGAGTTGTGAATTTTGAAAAAAAATTTTAATTTTGGGTAATAATAAAACAACAAAATACAAAAATGCAAACAAAACACTGTGTTGAAAAAATGTTTTTTTGTGTTGAACCCCCTGTTTGTTTATATAAAAAAAACCGTTGAAAAAACACGTTGGACAACAGGTTGTTTAAAACCAACTTATGGTCATTGGGCGAGGGTGGCTCCGACCTGCCCCCCCCCCTGAAAATGGCCATTGGCAAGCAAAACCAAACCAACCGACCACATACTTGCCCTGCCAATGGTGACAGTTGCTGAGGCTGTCAAGAAGGCCTGGGGGGGGCACTATGGGGCTGAACAAATTAAAAAAAATTACTTTAATGTTTTGTTGCTGACCTCCGCATTTGTGACAAAACCTCCTCAATTTTTTTTCCTTTTGGGATGGATTTGGCGACAACATCTTCACTTTTGAGGGGCAGAAAGCGAGATATATTTTGGCTTTGTGCTTTTTGTGATTCTTTGGTGATTTCTTTGAGTTGTGAATTTTGAAAAAAAATTTAAATTTTGGGTAATAATAAAACAATAAAACACAAAAATACAAACAAAACACTGTGTTGAAAATTTGCTTTTTTGTGTTGAACCCTTTTTTTTTATATAAAAAAACGTCGAAAAAACATGTTGGAAAACAGGTTATTTAAAACCAACTTATGGTCATTGGGCGAGTGCCTCCGACCTGCCCCCCCCCCTGAAAATGGCCATTGGCAAGCAAAACCAAACCAACCGACCACATACTTGCCCTGCCAATGGTGACAGCTGCTGAGGCTGTCAAGAAGGCCTGGGGGGGGGCACTATGGGCTGCACAAATTAAAAAAAATACTTTAATGTTTTGTTGCTGACCTCCGCATTTGTGACAAAACCTCCTCAAATTTCTTTTTCCTTTTTTGGGATGATTGGTGACAAACATCTTCACTTTTGAGGGGCAGAAAGCGAGATATATTTTGGCTTTGTGCTTTTTGTGATTCTTTGGTGATTTCTTTGAGTTGTGAATTTTGAAAGTTTTTTTTAAATTTTGGGTATTTTTGGTGGTTTTTGGGCTGACTTTCTGGGTGGGGAAAAAATCCAAAAATTATTTGGAGATGGCTGAGAATGACTCTATGTAAAACCTCACCTGGGAGGATTTTGGCACCTGACTGAGGTGTTTTATTGGGGGGGGTCATTATAGGGGATTCGAAATTAGGAGGGGGGCAAAACGCTGGGGTGAGAGGGGGGTCAAAGGTGGGGTAGGGGTAGGGGTCGGCAGGGTGGGGTTGGGGTCTGCCGACCCCCCCCCACTCCCCTGGTCAGTGCCTTCCTGGTCAGTGGTTGACTATATGGTTGATTTCCGTGCAGCCCTGCCCATGGCAAATGTCCATAGCACAATGCACCATCTCCAGCACTATTTGAAAAAAACAATCAAGCACAATGTTGTTTATTTTTCAAAAAAAGTCAAAAAAAAGCATCAAAATACAATCGAAAAATGCATTTTAAAAAATCTCATTATGGAATACCTAAACCATCAAACTCCTTCCAAGTTATTTGGAAAACCATGCAAAAAAAGCATTTTTGAGCTTCCTTTTTCCTTTTTAGGAGATTTTGGCAAGAACCACCCAGAACAGACAAAAAAAGATGGAATACATTCATCAAAATTTGCCTCAGGAACGTAATCATTTGGAAAAAAAATAAAACAAAAAAATGCTATGGGGCTGCAAACATTAAAAAAAAAATACTTTAATGTTTTGTTGCTGACCTCCGCATTTGTGACAAAACCTCCTCAATTTTTTTTCCTTTTGGGATGGATTTGGTGACAACATCTTTACTTTTGAGGGGCAGAAAGCGAGATATATTTTGGCTTTGTGCTTTTTGTGATTCTTTGGTGATTTCGTTGAGTTGTGAATTTTGAAAGTTTTTTTTAAATTTTGGGTATTTTTGGTGGTTTTTGGGCTGACTTTCTGGGTGGGGAAAAAAAACTATTTGGATTTGGATTTGGATTTGGAGATGGCTGAGACTGACTCTATGTAAAACCTCACCTGGGAGGATTTTGGCACCTGACTGAGGTGTTTTATTGGGGGTGTCATTATGGGGGATTCGAAGTTAGGGAGGGGGGTAAAACGCTGGGGTGAGAGGGGGGTCAAAGGTGGGGTAGGGGTAGGGGTCGGCAGGGTGGGGTTGGGGTCAGCCGACCCCCCCCTCCCCCGGTCAGTGGTTGACTATATGGTTGATTTCCGTGCAGCCCTGCCCATGGCAAATGTCCATAGCACAATGCACCATCTCCAGCACTATTTGAAAAAAACAATCAAGCACAACGTTGTTTATTTTTCAAAAAAAAAAGTCCAAAAACAGCATCAAAATACAATCGAAAAATGCATTTTAAAAAAATCTCATTATGGAATACCTAAACCAACAAAATCCTTCCAAGTGATTTGGAAAAACCATGCAAAAAAAGCATTTTTAAGCTTCCTTTTTCCTTTTTAGGAGATTTTGGCAAGAACCACCCAGAACAGACAAAAAAAAAGATGGAATATATTCATCAAAATTTGCCTCAGGAACGTAATCATTTGGAGAAAAATAAAACACAAAAATACAAACAAAACACTGTGTTGAAAAAATGTTTTTTTTGGGTTGAACCCCCTGTTTGTTATAAATAAAAAAACCGCTGAAAAAACATGTTGGAAAACAGGTTGTTTAAAACCAACTTATGGTCATTGGGCGAGTGCCTCCGACCTGCCCCCCCCCTCCTGAAAATGGCCATTGGCAAGCAAAACCAAACCAACCGACCACATACTTGCCCTGCCAATGGTGACAGTTGCTGAGGCTGTCAAGAAGGCCTGGGGGGGGGGGCGCTATGGGGCTGCCATTAAAAAAATTACTTTAATGTTTTGTTGCTGACCTCCGCATTGTGACAAAACCTCCTCAATTTTTTTCCTTTTGGGATGAATTTGGTGACAACATCTTCACTTTTGAGGGGCAGAAAGCGAGATATATTTTGGCTTTGTGCTTTTTGTGATTCTTTGGTGATTTCGTTGAGTTGTGAATTTTGAAAGTTTTTTTTAAAATTTGGGCATTTTTGGTGGTTTTTGGGCTGACTTTCTGGGTGGGGAAAAAAACTATTTGGATTTGGATTTGGATTTGGAGATGGCTGAGACTGACTCTGTGTAAAACCTCACCTGGGAGGATTTTGGCACCTGACTGAGGTGTTTTATTGGGGGGGGGGCAATATGGGGGATTCGAAGTTAGGGAGGGGGTAAAACGCTGGGGTGAGAGGGGGTCAAAGGTGGGGTGGGGGTAGGGGTCGGCAGGGTGGGGTTGGGGTCAGCCGACCCCCCCCCTCCCCCGGTCAGTGGTTGACTATATGGTTGATTTCCGTGCAGCCCTGCCCATGGCAAATGTCCATAGCACAATGCACCATCTCCAGCATTATTTGAAAAAAACAATCAAGCACAACGTTGTTTATTTTTCAAAAAAAGTCCAAAAACAGCATCAAAATACAATGGAAAAATGCATTTTAAAAAAATCTCATTATGGAATACCTAAACCATCAAAATCCTTCCAAGTGATTTGGAAAAACCATGCAAAAAAAGCATTTTTGAGCTTCCTTTTCCTTTTTAGGAGATTTTGGCAAGAACCACCCAGAACAGACAAAAAAAGATGGAATATATTCATCAAAATTTGCCTCAGGAACGTAATCATTTGGAAAAAAATAAAACACAAAAATACAAACAAAACACTGTGTTGAAAAAATGTTTTTTTTGTGTTGAACCCCTGTTTGTTTATATATAAAAAAAACGTTGAAAAAACATGTTGGAAAACAGGTTGTTTAAAACCAACTTATGGTCATTGGGCAAGTGCCTCCGACCTGCCCCCCCCCTGAAAATGGCCATTGGCAAGCAAAACCAAACCAACCGACCACATACTTGCCCTGCCAATGGTGACAGTTGCTGAGGCTGTCAAGAAGGCCTGGGGGGGGGGCGCTATGGGGCTGCCATTAAAAAAATTACTTTAATGTTTTGTTGCTGACCTCCGCATTGTGACAAAACCTCCTCAATTTTTTTCCTTTTGGGATGAATTTGGTGACAACATCTTCACTTTTGAGGGGCAGAAAGCGAGATATATTTTGGCTTTGTGCTTTTTGTGATTCTTTGGTGATTTCGTTGAGTTGTGAATTTTGAAAGTTTTTTTTAAAATTTGGGCATTTTTGGTGGTTTTTGGGCTGACTTTCTGGGTGGGGAAAAAAACTATTTGGATTTGGATTTGGATTTGGAGATGGCTGAGACTGACTCTGTGTAAAACCTCACCTGGGAGGATTTTGGCACCTGACTGAGGTGTTTTATTGGGGGGGGGCAATATGGGGGATTCGAAGTTAGGGAGGGGGGTAAAACGCTGGGGTGAGAGGGGGGTCAAAGGTGGGGTGGGGTAGGGGTCGGCAGGGTGGGGTTGGGGTCAGCCGACCCCCCCCTCCCCCGGTCAGTGGTTGACTATATGGTTGATTTCCGTGCAGCCCTGCCCATGGCAAATGTCCATAGCACAATGCACCATCTCCAGCATTATTTGAAAAAAACAATCAAGCACAACGTTGTTTATTTTTCAAAAAAAAGTCCAAAAACAGCATCAAAATACAATCGAAAAATGCATTTTAAAAAAATCTCATTATGGAATACCTAAACCAACAAAATCCTTCCAAGTGATTTGGAAAAACCATGCAAAAAAAGCATTTTTAAGCTTCCTTTTTCCTTTTTAGGAGATTTTGGCAAGAACCACCCAGAACAGACAAAAAAAAAGATGGAATATATTCATCAAAATTTGCCTCAGGAACGTAATCATTTGGAGAAAAATAAAACACAAAAATACAAACAAAACACTGTGTTGAAAAAATGTTTTTTTTGGGTTGAACCCCTGTTTGTTATAAATAAAAAAACGCTGAAAAAACATGTTGGAAAACAGGTTGTTTAAAACCAACTTATGGTCATTGGGCGAGTGCCTCCGACCTGCCCCCCCCCCTGAAAATGGCCATTGGCAAGCAAAACCAAACCAACCGACCACATACTTGCCCTGCCAATGGTGACAGTTGCTGAGGCTGTCAAGAAGGCCTGGGGGGGGGGGCGCTATGGGGCTGCCATTAAAAAAATTACTTTAATGTTTTGTTGCTGACCTCCGCATTGTGACAAAACCTCCTCAATTTTTTTCCTTTTGGGATGAATTTGGTGACAACATCTTCACTTTTGAGGGGCAGAAAGCGAGATATATTTTGGCTTTGTGCTTTTTGTGATTCTTTGGTGATTTCGTTGAGTTGTGAATTTTGAAAGTTTTTTTTAAAATTTGGGCATTTTTGGTGGTTTTTGGGCTGACTTTCTGGGTGGGGAAAAAAACTATTTGGATTTGGATTTGGATTTGGAGATGGCTGAGACTGACTCTGTGTAAAACCTCACCTGGGAGGATTTTGGCACCTGACTGAGGTGTTTTATTGGGGGGGGGCAATATGGGGGATTCGAAGTTAGGGAGGGGGTAAAACGCTGGGGTGAGAGGGGGGTCAAAGGTGGGGTGGGGGTAGGGGTCGGCAGGGTGGGGTTGGGGTCAGCCGACCCCCCCCCTCCCCGGTCAGTGGTTGACTATATGGTTGATTTCCGTGCAGCCCTGCCCATGGCAAATGTCCATAGCACAATGCACCATCTCCAGCATTATTTGAAAAAAACAATCAAGCACAACGTTGTTTATTTTTCAAAAAAAGTCCAAAAACAGCATCAAAATACAATGGAAAAATGCATTTTAAAAAAATCTCATTATGGAATACCTAAACCATCAAAATCCTTCCAAGTGATTTGGAAAAACCATGCAAAAAAAGCATTTTTGAGCTTCCTTTTCCTTTTTAGGAGATTTTGGCAAGAACCACCCAGAACAGACAAAAAAAGATGGAATATATTCATCAAAATTTGCCTCAGGAACGTAATCATTTGGAAAAAAATAAAACACAAAAATACAAACAAAACACTGTGTTGAAAAAATGTTTTTTTTGTGTTGAACCCCTGTTTGTTTATATATAAAAAAAACGTTGAAAAAACATGTTGGAAAACAGGTTGTTTAAAACCAACTTATGGTCATTGGGCAAGTGCCTCCGACCTGCCCCCCCCCCTGAAAATGGCCATTGGCAAGCAAAACCAAACCAACCGACCACATACTTGCCCTGCCAATGGTGACAGTTGCTGAGGCTGTCAAGAAGGCCTGGGGGGGGGGCGCTATGGGGCTGCCATTAAAAAAATTACTTTAATGTTTTGTTGCTGACCTCCGCATTGTGACAAAACCTCCTCAATTTTTTTCCTTTTGGGATGAATTTGGTGACAACATCTTCACTTTTGAGGGGCAGAAAGCGAGATATATTTTGGCTTTGTGCTTTTTGTGATTCTTTGGTGATTTCGTTGAGTTGTGAATTTTGAAAGTTTTTTTTAAAATTTGGGCATTTTTGGTGGTTTTTGGGCTGACTTTCTGGGTGGGGAAAAAAACTATTTGGATTTGGATTTGGATTTGGAGATGGCTGAGACTGACTCTGTGTAAAACCTCACCTGGGAGGATTTTGGCACCTGACTGAGGTGTTTTATTGGGGGGGGCAATATGGGGGATTCGAAGTTAGGGAGGGGGGTAAAACGCTGGGGCGAGAGGGGGTCAAAGGTGGGGTGGGGGTAGGGGTCGGCAGGGTGGGGTTGGGGTCAGCCGACCCCCCCCCCGGTCAGTGGTTGACTATATGGTTGATTTCCGTGCAGCCCTGCCCATGGCAAATGTCCATAGCACAATGCACCATCTCCAGCATTATTTGAAAAAAACAATCAAGCACAACGTTGTTTATTTTTCAAAAAAAGTCCAAAAACAGCATCAAAATACAATCAAAAATGCATTTTAAAAAATCTCATTATGGAATACCTAAACCATCAAAATCCTTCCAAGTGATTTGGAAAAACCATGCAAAAAAAGCATTTTTGAGCTTCCTTTTTCCTTTTTAGGAGATTTTGGCAAGAACCACCCAGAACAGACAAAAAAAGATGGAATATATTCATCAAAATTTGCCTCAGGAACGTAATCATTTGGAAAAAAATAAAACACAAAAATACAAACAAAACACTGTGTTGAAAAAATGTTTTTTTTGTGTTGAACCCCTGTTTGTTTATATATAAAAAAAACGTTGAAAAAACATGTTGGAAAACAGGTTGTTTAAAACCAACTTATGGTCATTGGGCAAGTGCCTCCGACCTGCCCCCCCCCCTGAAAATGGCCATTGGCAAGCAAAACCAAACCAACCGACCACATACTTGCCCTGCCAATGGTGACAGTTGCTGAGGCTGTCAAGAAGGCCTGGGGGGGGGGCGCTATGGGGCTGCCATTAAAAAAATTACTTTAATGTTTTGTTGCTGACCTCCGCATTGTGACAAAACCTCCTCAATTTTTTTCCTTTTGGGATGAATTTGGTGACAACATCTTCACTTTTGAGGGGCAGAAAGCGAGATATATTTTGGCTTTGTGCTTTTTGTGATTCTTTGGTGATTTCGTTGAGTTGTGAATTTTGAAAGTTTTTTTTAAAATTTGGGCATTTTTGGTGGTTTTTGGGCTGACTTTCTGGGTGGGGAAAAAAACTATTTGGATTTGGATTTGGATTTGGAGATGGCTGAGACTGACTCTGTGTAAAACCTCACCTGGGAGGATTTTGGCACCTGACTGAGGTGTTTTATTGGGGGGGGCAATATGGGGGATTCGAAGTTAGGGAGGGGGGTAAAACGCTGGGTGAGAGGGGGTCAAAGGTGGGGTGGGGGTAGGGGTCGGCAGGGTGGGGTTGGGGTCAGCCGACCCCCCCCCTCCCCCGGTCAGTGGTTGACTATATGGTTGATTTCCGTGCAGCCCTGCCCATGGCAAATGTCCATAGCACAATGCACCATCTCCAGCATTATTTGAAAAAAACAATCAAGCACAACGTTGTTTATTTTTCAAAAAAAGTCCAAAAACAGCATCAAAATACAATGGAAAAATGCATTTTAAAAAAATCTCATTATGGAATACCTAAACCATCAAAATCCTTCCAAGTGATTTGGAAAAACCATGCAAAAAAAGCATTTTTGAGCTTCCTTTTCCTTTTTAGGAGATTTTGGCAAGAACCACCCAGAACAGACAAAAAAAGATGGAATATATTCATCAAAATTTGCCTCAGGAACGTAATCATTTGGAAAAAAATAAAACACAAAAATACAAACAAAACACTGTGTTGAAAAAATGTTTTTTTTGTGTTGAACCCCTGTTTGTTTATATATAAAAAAAACGTTGAAAAAACATGTTGGAAAACAGGTTGTTTAAAACCAACTTATGGTCATTGGGCAAGTGCCTCCGACCTGCCCCCCCCCCTGAAAATGGCCATTGGCAAGCAAAACCAAACCAACCGACCACATACTTGCCCTGCCAATGGTGACAGTTGCTGAGGCTGTCAAGAAGGCCTGGGGGGGGGGGCGCTATGGGCTGCCATTAAAAAAATTACTTTAATGTTTTGTTGCTGACCTCCGCATTGTGACAAAACCTCCTCAATTTTTTTCCTTTTGGGATGAATTTGGTGACAACATCTTCACTTTTGAGGGGCAGAAAGCGAGATATATTTTGGCTTTGTGCTTTTTGTGATTCTTTGGTGATTTCGTTGAGTTGTGAATTTTGAAAGTTTTTTTTAAAATTTGGGCATTTTTGGTGGTTTTTGGGCTGACTTTCTGGGTGGGGAAAAAAACTATTTGGATTTGGATTTGGATTTGGAGATGGCTGAGACTGACTCTGTGTAAAACCTCACCTGGGAGGATTTTGGCACCTGACTGAGGTGTTTTATTGGGGGGGGCAATATGGGGGATTCGAAGTTAGGGAGGGGGTAAAACGCTGGGGTGAGAGGGGGGTCAAAGTGGGGTGGGGGTAGGGGTCGGCAGGGTGGGGTTGGGGTCAGCCGACCCCCCCCCCCCCCGGTCAGTGGTTGACTATATGGTTGATTTCCGTGCAGCCCTGCCCATGGCAAATGTCCATAGCACAATGCACCATCTCCAGCATTATTTGAAAAAAACAATCAAGCACAACGTTGTTTATTTTTCAAAAAAAGTCCAAAAACAGCATCAAAATACAATCGAAAAATGCATTTTAAAAAAATCTCATTATGGAATACCTAAACCATCAAAATCCTTCCAAGTGATTTGGAAAAACCATGCAAAAAAAGCATTTTTGAGCTTCCTTTTTCCTTTTTAGGAGATTTTGGCAAGAACCACCCAGAACAGACAAAAAAAGATGGAATATATTCATCAAAATTTGCCTCAGGAACGTAATCATTTGGAAAAAAATAAAACACAAAAATACAAACAAAACACTGTGTTGAAAAAATGTTTTTTTTGTGTTGAACCCCTGTTTGTTTATATATAAAAAAAACGTTGAAAAAACATGTTGGAAAACAGGTTGTTTAAAACCAACTTATGGTCATTGGGCGAGTGCCTCCGACTTGCCCCCCCCCTGAAAATGGCCATTGGCAAGCAAAACCAAACCAACCGACCACATACTTGCCCTGCCAATGGTGACAGTTGCTGAGGCTGTCAAGAAGGCCTGGGGGGGGGGGCGCTATGGGGCTGCAAACATTAAAAAAATTACTTTAATGTTTTGTTGCTGACCTCCGCATTGTGACAAAACCTCCTCAATTTTTTTCCTTTTGGGATGAATTTGGTGACAACATCTTCACTTTTGAGGGGCAGAAAGCGAGATATATTTTGGCTTTGTGCTTTTTGTGATTCTTTGGTGATTTCGTTGAGTTGTGAATTTTGAAAGTTTTTTTTAAAATTTGGGCATTTTTGGTGGTTTTTGGGCTGACTTTCTGGGTGGGGAAAAAAACTATTTGGATTTGGATTTGGATTTGGAGATGGCTGAGACTGACTCTGTGTAAAACCTCACCTGGGAGGATTTTGGCACCTGACTGAGGTGTTTTATTGGGGGGGGGCAATATGGGGGATTCGAAGTTAGGGAGGGGGGTAAAACGCTGGGGTGAGAGGGGGGTCAAAGGTGGGGTGGGGGTAGGGTCGGCAGGGTGGGGTTGGGGTCAGCCGACCCCCCCCCTCCCCCGGTCAGTGGTTGACTATATGGTTGATTTCCGTGCAGCCCTGCCCATGGCAAATGTCCATAGCACAATGCACCATCTCCAGCATTATTTGAAAAAAACAATCAAGCACAACGTTGTTTATTTTTCAAAAAAAAGTCCAAAAACAGCATCAAAATACAATCGAAAAATGCATTTTAAAAAAATCTCATTATGGAATACCTAAACCATCAAAATCCTTCCAAGTGATTTGGAAAAACCATGCAAAAAAAGCATTTTTGAGCTTCCTTTTTCCTTTTTAGGAGATTTTGGCAAGAACCACCCAGAACAGACAAAAAAAGATGGAATATATTCATCAAAATTTGCCTCAGGAACGTAATCATTTGGAAAAAAATAAAACACAAAAATACAAACAAAACACTGTGTTGAAAAAATGTTTTTTCTTTGTGTTGAACCCCTGTTTGTTTATATATAAAAAAAACGTTGAAAAAACATGTTGGAAAACAGGTTGTTTAAAACCAACTTATGGTCATTGGGCGAGTGCCTCCGACCTGCCCCCCCCCCCTGAAAATGGCCATTGGCAAGCAAAACCAAACCAACCGACCACATACTTGCCCTGCCAATGGTGACAGTTGCTGAGGCTGTCAAGAAGGCCTGGGGGGGGGGGGGCGCTATGGGGCTGCAAGCATTAGAAAAAATTACTTTAATGTTCTGTTGCTGACCTCCGCATTGTGACAAAACCTCCTCAATTTTTTTTCCTTTTGGGATGAATTTGGTGACAACTTCTTCACTTTTGAGGGGCAGAAAGCGAGATATATTTTGGCTTTGTGCTTTTTGTGATTCTTTGGTGGTTTCGTTGAGTTGTGAATTTTGAAAGTTTTTTTAAAAATTTTGGGCATTTTTGGTGGTTTTTGGGCTGACTTTCTGGGTGGGGAAAAAAACTATTTGGATTTGGATTTGGATTTGGAGATGGCTGAGACTGACTGCATGGTTTTTCCAAAAAAACTTGGAATGATTTTGATGGTTTAGGTATTCCATAATGAGATTTTTTTAAAATGCATTTTTCGATTGTATTTTGATGCTTTTTTTGGACTTTTTTTTGAAAAATAAACAACGTTGTGCTTGATTGTTTTTTTCAAATAATTGTGGAGATGGTGCATTGTGCTATGGACATTTGCCATGGGCAGGGCTGCACGGAAATCAACCATATAGTCAACCACTGACCGGGGAGGGGGGGGGGGTCGGCAGACCCCAACCCCACCCTGCCGACCCCTACCCCACCCCACCTTTGGCCCCCTCTCACCCCAGCGTTTTACCCCCTCCCTAACTTCGAATCCCCCATAATGCCCCCCCAATAAAACTAGGGGCTGCAAACATTAAAAAAATTACTTTAATGTTTTGTTGCTGACCTCCGCATTGTGACAAAACCTCCTCAATTTTTTTTCCTTTTGGGATGAATTTGGTGACAACATCTTTACTTTTGAGGGGCAGAAAGCGAGATATATTTGGCTTTGTGCTTTTTGTGATTCTTTGGTGATTTCGTTGAGTTGTGAATTTTGAAAGTTTTTTTTAAATTTTGGGCATTTTTGGTGGTTTTTGGGCTGACTTTCTGGGTGGGGAAAAAAACTATTTGGATTTGGATTTGGATTTGGAGATGGCTGAGACTGATTCTGTGTAAAACCTCACCTGGGAGGATTTTGGCACCTGACTGAGGTGTTTTATTGGGGGGGGCATTATGGGGGATTCGAAGTTAGGGAGGGGGTAAAACGCTGGGGTGAGAGGGGGGTCAAAGGTGGGGTGGGGGTAGGGGTCGGCAGGGTGGGGTTGGGGTCTGCCGACCCCCCCCTCCCCCGGTCAGTGGTTGACTATATGGTTGATTTCCGTGCAGCCCTGCCCATGGCAAATGTCCATAGCACATTGCACCATCTCCAGCATTATTTGAAAAAAACAATCAAGCACAACGTTGTTTATTTTTCAAAAAAAAGTCCAAAAAAAAGCATCAAAATACAATCGAAAAATGCATTTTAAAAAATCTCATTATGGAATACCTAAACCATCAAAATCCTTCCAAGTGATTTGGAAAAACCATGCAAAAAAAGCATTTTTGAGCTTCCTTTTTCCTTTTTAGGAGATTTTGGCAAGAACCACCCAGAACAGACAAAAAAAGATGGAATATATTCATCAAAATTTGCCTCAGGAACGTAATCATTTGGAAAAAAAATAAAACACAAAAATACAAACAAAACACTGTGTTGAAAAAAATGTTTTTTTGTGTTGAACCCCTGTTTTTTATATATAAAAAAACGCTGAAAAAACATGTTGGAAAACAGGTTTAAAACCAACTTATGGTCAGTGGGCGAGTGCCTCCGACCTGCCCCCCCCCTCCTGAAAATGGCCATTGGCAAGCAAAACCAAACCAACCGACCACATACTTGCCCTGCCAATGGTGACAGTTGCTGAGGCTGTCAAGAAGGCCTGGGGGGGGGGCGCTATGGGGCTGCAAACATTAAAAAATTACTTTAATGTTTTGTTGCTGACCTCCGCATTGTGACAAAACCTCCTCAATTTTTTCCCTTTTGGGATGGATTTGGCGTCAACATCTTCACTTTTGAGGGGCAGAAAGCGAGATATATTTTGGCTTTGTGCTTTTTGTGATTCTTTGGTGATTTCGTTGAGTTGTGAATTTTGAAAAAAAAAATTTAAATTTTGGGCATTTTTGGTGGTTTTTGGGCTGACTTTCTGGGTGGGGAAAAAAACTATTTGGATTTGGATTTGGATTTGGAGATGGCTGAGACTGACTCCATATAAAACCTCACCTGGGAGGATTTTGGCACCTGACTGAGGTGTTTTATTGGGGGGGGCATTATGGGGGATTGAAGTTAGGGAGGGGGTGGGGTTGGGGTCTGCCGACCCCCCCCTCCCCCGGTCAGTGGTTGACTATATGGTTGATTTCCGTGCAGCCCTGCCCATGGCAAATGTCCATGTCCATGTCCAGCACAATGCACCATCTCCAGCATTATTTGAAAAAAACAATCAAGCACAATGTTGTTTATTTTTCAAAAAAAAGTCCAAAAAAGCATCAAAATACAATCGAAAAATGCATTTTAAAAAAAATCTCATTATGGAATACCTAAACCATCAAAATCCTTCCAAGTGATTTGGAAAAACCATTCAAAAAAAGCATTTTTGAGCTTCCTTTTTCCTTTTTAGGAGATTTTGGCAAGAACCACCCAGAACAGACAAAAAAAGATGGAATATATTCATCAAAATTTGCCTCAGGAACGTATTCATTTTGCAGAAAAAAAAAACACAAAAATACAAACAAAACACTGTGTTGAAAAAATGTTTTTTTTGTGTTGAACCCCTGTTTTTTATATATAAAAAAACGCTGAAAAAACATGTTGGAAAACAGGTTTAAAACCAACTTATGGTCATTGGGCGAGTGCCTCTGACCTGCCTCCCCCCCTCCTGAAAATGGCCATTGGCAAGCAAAACCAAACCAACCGACCACATACTTGCCCTGCCAATGGTGACAGTTGCTGAGGCTGTCAAAAAGGCCTGGGGGGGGGGCGGGGGACTATGGGACTAAAAAAAAAAAAAATCACTTTAACGTTTTGTTGCTGACCTCCGCATTTGTGACAAGACCTCCTCAACTTTTTTGAATTTTTGGGTATTTTTGGTGGTTTTTGGGCTGACTTTCTGGGTGGGCAAAAAACAAAAAAACTGTTTGGAGATGGCCAAGACTGACTCCATATAAAACCTCACCTGGGGATTTTGGCACCTGATTGGGGTCTTTTATTGGGGGGGGGGCATTATGGGGTTTCGAAGTTAGGGAGGGGGGTAAAACGCTGGGGTGAGAGGGGGGGTGAAAGGTGGGGTTGGGGTCTGCCGACCCCCCCGCTCAATGATTGACTATATGGTTGATTTCCGTGCAGCCCTGCCCATGGCAAATATCCATAGCACAATGCACCATCTCCGGCATTATTTGAAAAATATTATTGGGAATACCCAAACCATGTCTCAAAATCCTTCCGAGTGACCCTCACCTCCCCCTCAAAGTGTCCCTCCCCTCAAAGTGGCCAGGTTACCACCCCCCCCCTTATTGTCCCACCGACCTCCCCCGGGAGGCCCAACCGGACAATGAGGGGGGGGGGGACAATAAGGGGGTATCAAAGGAATTTCATTGGCCGAGCCAAAAAAAAACCCCCATCGGCAGGGGCCGAGGGACAATAAGAGGGGAGACAATAGGGGGGGGGGGTATTTTCCTTTGGCGCCAAAGGCGTCGGAGGCCAAAACTTGACCCCCCCAAAGTGTCCCCCTGCCAGAGTGGCCATTTTGGGGTCCCACGGTGCCTGGAGCGTGGCCACTTTGAGGGGGGGTGAGGGTATTTTCGGGAAACCCATGCAAAAAAAACAACATTCGGCAAGAACCACCCAGAACAGACAAAAAAAAAGATGGAACATATTCATCAAAATTTGCACTCACCAACTTAAAAACTTATCATCCTTGGGCGAGGGTGCCTCCGACCTACCCCCCCCCCCAAAATGGCCATTGACAAGCAAAAACCAAACCAACCGACCACATAGTTGCCCTGCCAATGGTGACAGTTGCTGTTAAGAAGGCCTGGGGGGGGGCGCTATGGGACTGCAAAAAATATGAAAAAATATTAATACTTTGTTTCTGACTTCCGCATTTGAGACAAAACCTCAGGTTTTTTTTGTTTTTTGGGATGAATTTGGTGACAACATCTTCACTTTTGATGGGGGGTTGAGCGAGATAAATTTTAGCTTTGCGCTTTTTGTGATTCTTTGGTGATCTTGTTGAGTTTTGAAGGTTTTTAATTTTTTTGGTGGTTTTTGGGCTGACTTTCTGGATGGGAAAAAAATCCAAAAAATTATTTGGAGATGGCCGAGACTGACTCTATGTAAAACCGCCCCTGGGGATTTTGGCACCTGACTGGGGTCTTTTATTGGGGGGGGGCTTTATGGGGGATTCGAAGTTAGGGGGGGGTAAACGGTGCAATGAGAGGGGGGTCAGGGGTGGGGTTGGGGTCTGCCGACCCCCCCTCTCAGTGGTTGACTATATGGTTGATTTTCGTGCAGCCCTGCCCATGGAAAATGTCCATAACACGACATTTTTCCTTCACGGTTTTTTGTTTGCATTTTGTATTTTTATTCAATTTTGCTTGCAATAAAAAGGCCCTTGAAACTTTTCTGAATATCTTCGGCAAAAAAAATCGCTGAAATGTGGGCATTTTGGACGATTTCGGCAAATTTGCCCGGAAAAACTGGTTTTGAGCCAAAAATGAGCGTATTTCGACCCCCCCCCGTTTTTTTTTTTTTTGGCCCAAACCTCCCCAGTTGAAACCACCCTAATTGAGAAGGGGGGGGGATGCATCAAAAATTGGTGTAATTGGTCCAAATTTCATTTTAGTTGAATACAATTGCCTTGGGTTTGCAACAGAAAAAGTGCATTTAATTTAGTTTTATGAGGTTACCCTTCAAGCCTCAACAGCTTATCAAGCCTCAAGGGAAAAGCTACGAACATATCCAAAAAAAACCACTGTTTCCTTGGCTTTTTGGCTTTCTTGATTTGAGGAACAGATGCTCAACCTGCAAGAGAAAACAGCAAAAAACCAATGGATGAATGGAACCAATCCATCGCCCCCCCCCCTGAACAGACAAAAATAAAGACATTGAGTGGATCAAAATTTTCCATTGTAAATGTGGCAGCTGGTGCCTGGTGTTCTTGGAACAGATTGGCAAACTCTCGCAAAGAAATGATTGGATTTATGACGATCCCGGAGGTCGGGCCGACCATTTGCTACGGCTTATCTACTACCATTGGAGGTCGGCCGACCAGGTTGGCCCGACCTCCAATCAACCACACGAACCCCTATGAAATTGAAATTGAATTGAAATGAATTGAAATTTTTAAGTCTGGTGTTTCTGGACCTTGGCTGACCCATTGCGGGTTGGGCACGACTGATAAGGACTTTCCGGGGGGGGGCCTGCGAGTGCTGAGGCGTCCGTTGGGGGGGGTCTTGTGCCGATCCATGCAAGGTTGACGGCTTGTGCTTTCATTTTTCATGTGGAAAGCCTTTATTCTGTTTCAACTTCTTGAAAATGCAAAAAAAAGTATTTTTTTTTCAACAACGCTGGAGGCATAGGAGGTTCGGCACGTCTGACGAGGACCCTTGGACAACCGGGGGGTCCTCATTTTGCCGTGCCGAGGGGGTCAGTCCCTCGGGGGGGGGGGTCCACCGTGGCAGACAGCCGGAATTTCCCAAAGGAAAATTCATTGGTATGGTTTGGCATGCCGTGCCGAGGGGTCGGCTGACCAGGGGGAGGGTCCCCATTTTGCCGTGCCAAGGGGGTCCGACCACCAGGGGGGGGGCTGCCGAAGCTCCATACATAAAATCGAGTCTCGAAAAAGTCAAAATGAATCATTTTCGGTGAAATGAATCACTTTCCATCCCATATTCCCCAAAAAAACACTTGGATGACTGAAGAAGCAGAGGAAACTACAGTGGTGAAAATATTCCACAATAAATCCAAAAATGAATGATACCCCCACCCCCCTCTCAAAGTGTCCCCCCCCCCAAAGTGGCCAAAATTTTTTTGGCAAATTTGGTAACCCCACCCGTAAAGTGGCCACTTTCTTTTGGCGCCGAAGGCGCCGAGGCCCAAAAATTGACCCCCCCCAAAGTGTCCCCTCCCCCAGAGTGGCCGTTTTGGGTTCCCGTGGTGCCTGGTCGGTGGCCACTTTGAGGGGGGGTGAGGGTACCATGCCCCCCCATATAAGACCCCCCTCGGGAGAAAAAATCCTGGGGGGGTCTTACATGGGGGGGGGTCCCGGCCAAAGGGCCGGCCTTTGGCCGGCCAGGGGGGGGGTCTTATATCCGTGGACTGAGGCCCAAGACACACACTGTGTCTCGTGGACTGAGTCCACGAGACACAGTGTGTGTCCCCGTGGACTGGGACACACACTGTGTCTCGTGGACTGAAAAATAAAAGGTGTTTGCCAGAAATGCGAGGTGTTCTACATCTAATGCAATGCAGCAGGGCAGTGGAAAGATGGTCACCGGACAACCGTGAGCTGTAACAGCTGAGATGGTACAGGTATGTCTCGAAACTGAATGTGGTGCCACACTGTGCCCCGGCGTTGTTGCTCAGCTTGATTGATGAGGGTAGCCTCATCAAACAAATATCTGGGGTCAATGACCCAACCAGCCCATGCGGAAAAAAAGCCATCCAGGTCCTCATACTGAGCGTTCAGATGTTTACACACCTGCTGGAACTCCAACAGGCGTGTAACAGCTACACGCTCAGCAATTGCGGTCCCTTTTGGCTTCTCTTCCAACACGTTGGCCAACAACGTACCGTGTATTGGGTCAACAGCAGGGCCCTTCTGCAAATCGACCAAATACTTTTCCAGTGTAGCAACAAATTCATCTGGTTTCGGGGGTCGGGGGAGCATGCGGTCCACACTGTTTGCGGTCTTCTTCATTTTCCGAAAGAAAAAACTGCAAGGACAGGTAGCGGAATGTGGTAAAACTTGTCCCTTGTTGGTCGGACCAGTGGGAATTCTTGATTTTTTTCAGTTCACGAGGACACACACTGTGTCTCGTGGACTGGCAGTCCACGAGACACAGTGTGTGTCATCGTGAACTGAAAATTTGACAAAAAATCGCAAAAAAATACGGGGTAGACATTGCGTGGCTAAGTTCCACGAGACACAGTGTGTGTCTTGGGCCTCTTAGTCAACGGATATAGACAAAAATCGTCCATTGTAACCCGGACACACCGTGTACCCGGGTTATGGGCGCCTTCGGCGCCCATAACCCGGACACACGGTGTGTCCGGGTGACATGGACGATTTTTGTGTAATATGGGGGGTCTTATATGGGGGGGCATGGTAATTTTATTCGCTTTGTAATCAATCTTTCGACCCCCCAAAATGAACCAAAAAAGTATCAAAAAAGAAATTTTGTTGAAAAAACTAATTATGAAACACCCAAACCACACTTTGAATCCGACCCTTATTTCCATCACAAACTGCAAATGAACTGCCCGAACTCTCACATTGTCCACCCCCCCCCGACCCGAAAATTCAAAAAACTCAAATGTCAACAAAGTTGATGTTTGTCCAAATCACAAATGAGATTCTTGGGTTGTTATTTTGAAAATGTCCGCAGTTGTGACGAAGATGGCCCCCAGAAAAAAATTTTCCTCATTTCTTGGGGTGGTGCTGGTCACTGGGCGGGTCGTAGTTGGTGTTTTTTTTTGTTTTTTTAAAAAACAAACAAAACAACGTGTTTTTTTTTTGAAAAAAAAACACCAAAAAAACATCAAAGAAAAACAAAAGGAAATTTGATTGAAAAAACTCGTTATGAAACCCCAAACCATACTTCGAATGCTACCAAGTTCATAAACTGCCAAAATTGGTCAAAAACATCCAAAACAACAAAAAAAATGCAATTTTATGACTTTTCATTTTTTGTGGAAAACTTTTTTTGGTAGAAATGCCCCAGAAGTTGCCAAAAATGGTTAAAAATATGCATTCAAAAAAAATTCCGTGCAAAACCTTGTGGGCGTTTTTTGTAGTTTTTTTAAAAAAAATTGTCAAAATTTAAAAAAAACAGCGTCCAAAAAAACCAAGCTGCCAACTATGGGGGTCATGGGGGTCTTGTCGCCAGCGATCACCAATGATAACGTGACCCCCCCCCCCGTATATGGCACCCCCATGGAGCGTTTTGACCCCCCCCAGCGACAATTACCCTCACCCCCCCCCCTATTTGGCTACTTCACCCTCCCCCTATTTGGCTAATGGCCGGGCTCCTTCGGACCCCCAATTAGCCAATTGGGGGGGGACAATTGGGGGGGTTACCCCGTCAATGGCCAATAAGCCTGACCCCCCCCCCTTGTTGGCTAATGGACCGTCCAACGGGACCCCCAATTAGACAATTAGGGGGGCAAATGGGGGGGGAAGGGTACCCTCACCCCCCCTCAAAGTGACCACCCTCCAGGCACCGTGGGACCCCAAAATGGCCACTCTGGCAGGGGGGACACTTTGGGGGGGGTCAAGTTTTGGCCTCCGGCGCCTTTGGCGCCAAAGGAAAATGGCCACTTTGGGGGGGGGTAACCTGAAATTTGCCAAAATTTTTGGCCACTTTGGGGGGAGGGACACTTTGAGGGGTAGGTGAGGGTAATGGTCGGGCTCCTTCAGACCCCCAATTAGCCAATTAGGGGGGGGGGCAATTAGGGGGGGGCTCGAGGACCCTTACCCCCAAATTTTTTCCCTGTGCAAAATTTGTCGATTTTTTGGATTGGTCATGACTTTCTCTTATCCGGCGAATTTTAAAATTTTAGAAACGGACATTTTTGGAGGTTTTCTGAGCCCTTTTTGGGGCCTTGCCGAGATTGGCCGGTCTTGTCCCGGAGGCCAATTTGCCAAATAGGGGGGGCAAATAGGGCCTTCGGCGCATGAAAAAAAATTTTCCCCGGACCCAAATGCTCAATTAAGGGGGGGTCAAATAAAGGGGGGGGGGTGCTCACAGGTCAAGTTCGCCGACGTTTAAGCCCCCCCCGTCAAAAAAAAAGGTTGTCCAAATCATCTCAAAACCAGCTAAAGCCCACAATGGCCAGACCCCCCGATCGGGGGTGAATATGCAAATATTTGCGAGAAAATATCCGTTTTTGGCCTCTTTTTAACAGAATCTTGCGCCTGCCCATGTTATCTTCCATACGGTGGCAAAGTACCCAACCAAAAGGATTTAGCCCCCCCATTTGGCCAAAAGGGATTTTGTTATTTGAGGAGGTGAGGGGATTTTGTTATTTGAGGGGGGGGGGCACAGAAAAGGATTTTTGCCCCCCCCGAATTTTTGGTCAACGTGAAGGGATTTTGTAATTTGAGGGGGTGCCACCACCACACCACCCCACCACCCCTCTCCCTCCACCTGCACAACCCCTCAAATGGAAAAAATCCCTTTTTGTAGGCCGAATACCAGGGGGACAAAAACTTTTTTTTGTGGGCAAAAAAGGGGAGCAAGAGCCTTTTTTTGAAAACATTTTGTAATATAATCTCTTCACGTTGGCAAAATCCATTTTTTGGGCCACTTTGACATGGGCGGGGGGGGGGGGCTCCACCCCCCCCCTGCACCCCCCCTCAAATAACAAAATCCCTTCACGTTGACCAAAAATTTGGGGGCAGAAATCTTTTTTGTGGGCCATTTTGACATGGGCGGGGGGGGACTCCGCCCCCCCCCCCCCGCGGGGGGTGAGGGTGGGGGGGGGGTTAGTCAATTTACCCTACATGTCCATGGGTCCACGGGTGACCCCCTGATTTTCGTCCCAAGGGGGGGGACAATTGGGGGGTGACATACAGGGTACACCCCCCTTGAAAACAGATTTTGAGCCCCCCCCCCCTGCAAAAAAATCATTTGGCTGCCTTGCCAAAATTGGCCGGTCTTGTCCCGGAGGCCAATTAGCCAATTAGGGGGGTGGGGGGTCCGGACCCCCCCTCCCAACGTCTAGGGGGGGGGGGGTCCGGACCCCCCCCCTACCACCTTACCCCCCTCGGGGGGGGGGGGTCGGGACCCCCCCCCCTACCACCTACCTCAATACCGAAGGGCTTCCCATCCATCCCTGGGGGGGAGGCCCCCCTTCGTACCCCCGAGACAGATTTTCGCCAAACCCATAAACCCAACAGATGGAGGGGGGTTGTCAATCTCCCGTGGGAAAAGGTCTCAGGAAGCATACACTGTGGCACTTTGCCGTCGGTCTCAGGACACGAACATCGCATCTACGCAAATGATGCTCAATAATACTATACTGTAATTTTTGTATACTTCATCACTCATCACTGCAAAGACATTCAAGAAAATTTCTAAGGCATCTGAAACAGCATACCCCACAATATGCCACGTAGGAGAAAGCCATCAAGAAATGGATATGCAATATGGCCACAGTTCTGAATCATGAGGTGAATCCATGAGCCAAAATCATATTGCAATTCCGAGAATGAACCTGAGAAGATGCATTACTTAAAATACCAGGCATGTGTGTGGTGAAACCTTTGCATTACTATGTCCACGTGCAAAAACGAATCTGTTTAGAAAGCTGAAAAAATCGCGGAGAATGACCAACATCCTAACGAAAAGCACCCCCAAAGGGGTACAAACTCAGAAGGACTCGCCCAGCCAATGAAGAATTGCCCATGCAAGGTGCCCCCTTGAAACAAAAACGGGTATTCTGAAGGATCTAGTGACCCCTGAAGGGCTCAAACAAGTCCTAAAGGGTGCGAGAATCGATTTTTAGGCAACTCTTACGCTCAAAAAGGCCGTCTTAGGTGCCCGGGACCATGGGTACCGGCTGGGCTGGCTGGGTGCCAAAAACAGTGTTTCCTGGCACATAAGGTTCAGACATATTCCCGCCATTGGATCCCTTTTGTTAGTGATATTTTGAGATCACGTAGGATCTAGTGACCCCTGAAGGGCTCAAACAAGTCCTAAAGGGTGCGAGAATCGATTTTTAGGCAACTCTTACGCTCAAAAAGGCCGTCTTAGGTGCCCGGGACCATGGGTACCGGCTGGGCTGGCTGGGTGCCAAAAACAGTGTTTCCTGGCACATAAGGTTCAGACATATTCCCGCCATTGGATCCCTTTTGTTAGTGATATTTTGAGATCACGTAGGATCTAGTGACCCCTGAAGGGCTCAAACAAGTCCTAAAGGGTGCGAGAATCGATTTTTAGGCAACTCTTACGCTCAAAAAGGCCGTCTTAGGTGCCCGGGACCATGGGTACCGGCTGGGCTGGCTGGGTGCCAAAAACAGTGTTTCCTGGCACATAAGGTTCAGACATATTCCCGCCATTGGATCCCTTTTGTTAGTGATATTTTGAGATCACGTAGGATCTAGTGACCCCTGAAGGGCTCAAACAAGTCCTAAAGGGTGCGAGAATCGATTTTTAGGCAACTCTTACGCTCAAAAAGGCCGTCTTAGGTGCCCGGGACCATGGGTACCGGCTGGGCTGGCTGGGTGCCAAAAACAGTGTTTCCTGGCACATAAGGTTCAGACATATTCCCGCCATTGGATCCCTTTTGTTAGTGATATTTTGAGATCACGTAGGATCTAGTGACCCCTGAAGGGCTCAAACAAGTCCTAAAGGGTGCGAGAATCGATTTTTAGGCAACTCTTACGCTCAAAAAGGCCGTCTTAGGTGCCCGGGACCATGGGTACCGGCTGGGCTGGCTGGGTGCCAAAAACAGTGTTTCCTGGCACATAAGGTTCAGACATATTCCCGCCATTGGATCCCTTTTGTTAGTGATATTTTGAGATCACGTAGGATCTAGTGACCCCTGAAGGGCTCAAACAAGTCCTAAAGGGTGCGAGAATCGATTTTTAGGCAACTCTTACGCTCAAAAAGGCCGTCTTAGGTGCCCGGGACCATGGGTACCGGCTGGGCTGGCTGGGTGCCAAAAACAGTGTTTCCTGGCACATAAGGTTCAGACATATTCCCGCCATTGGATCCCTTTTGTTAGTGATATTTTGAGATCACGTAGGATCTAGTGACCCCTGAAGGGCTCAAACAAGTCCTAAAGGGTGCGAGAATCGATTTTTAGGCAACTCTTACGCTCAAAAAGGCCGTCTTAGGTGCCCGGGACCATGGGTACCGGCTGGGCTGGCTGGGTGCCAAAAACAGTGTTTCCTGGCACATAAGGTTCAGACATATTCCCGCCATTGGATCCCTTTTGTTAGTGATATTTTGAGATCACGTAGGATCTAGTGACCCCTGAAGGGCTCAAACAAGTCCTAAAGGGTGCGAGAATCGATTTTTAGGCAACTCTTACGCTCAAAAAGGCCGTCTTAGGTGCCCGGGACCATGGGTACCGGCTGGGCTGGCTGGGTGCCAAAAACAGTGTTTCCTGGCACATAAGGTTCAGACATATTCCCGCCATTGGATCCCTTTTGTTAGTGATATTTTGAGATCACGTAGGATCTAGTGACCCCTGAAGGGCTCAAACAAGTCCTAAAGGGTGCGAGAATCGATTTTTAGGCAACTCTTACGCTCAAAAAGGCCGTCTTAGGTGCCCGGGACCATGGGTACCGGCTGGGCTGGCTGGGTGCCAAAAACAGTGTTTCCTGGCACATAAGGTTCAGACATATTCCCGCCATTGGATCCCTTTTGTTAGTGATATTTTGAGATCACGTAGGATCTAGTGACCCCTGAAGGGCTCAAACAAGTCCTAAAGGGTGCGAGAATCGATTTTTAGGCAACTCTTACGCTCAAAAAGGCCGTCTTAGGTGCCCGGGACCATGGGTACCGGCTGGGCTGGCTGGGTGCCAAAAACAGTGTTTCCTGGCACATAAGGTTCAGACATATTCCCGCCATTGGATCCCTTTTGTTAGTGATATTTTGAGATCACGTAGGATCTAGTGACCCCTGAAGGGCTCAAACAAGTCCTAAAGGGTGCGAGAATCGATTTTTAGGCAACTCTTACGCTCAAAAAGGCCGTCTTAGGTGCCCGGGACCATGGGTACCGGCTGGGCTGGCTGGGTGCCAAAAACAGTGTTTCCTGGCACATAAGGTTCAGACATATTCCCGCCATTGGATCCCTTTTGTTAGTGATATTTTGAGATCACGTAGGATCTAGTGACCCCTGAAGGGCTCAAACAAGTCCTAAAGGGTGCGAGAATCGATTTTTAGGCAACTCTTACGCTCAAAAAGGCCGTCTTAGGTGCCCGGGACCATGGGTACCGGCTGGGCTGGCTGGGTGCCAAAAACAGTGTTTCCTGGCACATAAGGTTCAGACATATTCCCGCCATTGGATCCCTTTTGTTAGTGATATTTTGAGATCACGTAGGATCTAGTGACCCCTGAAGGGCTCAAACAAGTCCTAAAGGGTGCGAGAATCGATTTTTAGGCAACTCTTACGCTCAAAAAGGCCGTCTTAGGTGCCCGGGACCATGGGTACCGGCTGGGCTGGCTGGGTGCCAAAAACAGTGTTTCCTGGCACATAAGGTTCAGACATATTCCCGCCATTGGATCCCTTTTGTTAGTGATATTTTGAGATCACGTAGGATCTAGTGACCCCTGAAGGGCTCAAACAAGTCCTAAAGGGTGCGAGAATCGATTTTTAGGCAACTCTTACGCTCAAAAAGGCCGTCTTAGGTGCCCGGGACCATGGGTACCGGCTGGGCTGGCTGGGTGCCAAAAACAGTGTTTCCTGGCACATAAGGTTCAGACATATTCCCGCCATTGGATCCCTTTTGTTAGTGATATTTTGAGATCACGTAGGATCTAGTGACCCCTGAAGGGCTCAAACAAGTCCTAAAGGGTGCGAGAATCGATTTTTAGGCAACTCTTACGCTCAAAAAGGCCGTCTTAGGTGCCCGGGACCATGGGTACCGGCTGGGCTGGCTGGGTGCCAAAAACAGTGTTTCCTGGCACATAAGGTTCAGACATATTCCCGCCATTGGATCCCTTTTGTTAGTGATATTTTGAGATCACGTAGGATCTAGTGACCCCTGAAGGGCTCAAACAAGTCCTAAAGGGTGCGAGAATCGATTTTTAGGCAACTCTTACGCTCAAAAAGGCCGTCTTAGGTGCCCGGGACCATGGGTACCGGCTGGGCTGGCTGGGTGCCAAAAACAGTGTTTCCTGGCACATAAGGTTCAGACATATTCCCGCCATTGGATCCCTTTTGTTAGTGATATTTTGAGATCACGTAGGATCTAGTGACCCCTGAAGGGCTCAAACAAGTCCTAAAGGGTGCGAGAATCGATTTTTAGGCAACTCTTACGCTCAAAAAGGCCGTCTTAGGTGCCCGGGACCATGGGTACCGGCTGGGCTGGCTGGGTGCCAAAAACAGTGTTTCCTGGCACATAAGGTTCAGACATATTCCCGCCATTGGATCCCTTTTGTTAGTGATATTTTGAGATCACGTAGGATCTAGTGACCCCTGAAGGGCTCAAACAAGTCCTAAAGGGTGCGAGAATCGATTTTTAGGCAACTCTTACGCTCAAAAAGGCCGTCTTAGGTGCCCGGGACCATGGGTACCGGCTGGGCTGGCTGGGTGCCAAAAACAGTGTTTCCTGGCACATAAGGTTCAGACATATTCCCGCCATTGGATCCCTTTTGTTAGTGATATTTTGAGATCACGTAGGATCTAGTGACCCCTGAAGGGCTCAAACAAGTCCTAAAGGGTGCGAGAATCGATTTTTAGGCAACTCTTACGCTCAAAAAGGCCGTCTTAGGTGCCCGGGACCATGGGTACCGGCTGGGCTGGCTGGGTGCCAAAAACAGTGTTTCCTGGCACATAAGGTTCAGACATATTCCCGCCATTGGATCCCTTTTGTTAGTGATATTTTGAGATCACGTAGGATCTAGTGACCCCTGAAGGGCTCAAACAAGTCCTAAAGGGTGCGAGAATCGATTTTTAGGCAACTCTTACGCTCAAAAAGGCCGTCTTAGGTGCCCGGGACCATGGGTACCGGCTGGGCTGGCTGGGTGCCAAAAACAGTGTTTCCTGGCACATAAGGTTCAGACATATTCCCGCCATTGGATCCCTTTTGTTAGTGATATTTTGAGATCACGTAGGATCTAGTGACCCCTGAAGGGCTCAAACAAGTCCTAAAGGGTGCGAGAATCGATTTTTAGGCAACTCTTACGCTCAAAAAGGCCGTCTTAGGTGCCCGGGACCATGGGTACCGGCTGGGCTGGCTGGGTGCCAAAAACAGTGTTTCCTGGCACATAAGGTTCAGACATATTCCCGCCATTGGATCCCTTTTGTTAGTGATATTTTGAGATCACGTAGGATCTAGTGACCCCTGAAGGGCTCAAACAAGTCCTAAAGGGTGCGAGAATCGATTTTTAGGCAACTCTTACGCTCAAAAAGGCCGTCTTAGGTGCCCGGGACCATGGGTACCGGCTGGGCTGGCTGGGTGCCAAAAACAGTGTTTCCTGGCACATAAGGTTCAGACATATTCCCGCCATTGGATCCCTTTTGTTAGTGATATTTTGAGATCACGTAGGATCTAGTGACCCCTGAAGGGCTCAAACAAGTCCTAAAGGGTGCGAGAATCGATTTTTAGGCAACTCTTACGCTCAAAAAGGCCGTCTTAGGTGCCCGGGACCATGGGTACCGGCTGGGCTGGCTGGGTGCCAAAAACAGTGTTTCCTGGCACATAAGGTTCAGACATATTCCCGCCATTGGATCCCTTTTGTTAGTGATATTTTGAGATCACGTAGGATCTAGTGACCCCTGAAGGGCTCAAACAAGTCCTAAAGGGTGCGAGAATCGATTTTTAGGCAACTCTTACGCTCAAAAAGGCCGTCTTAGGTGCCCGGGACCATGGGTACCGGCTGGGCTGGCTGGGTGCCAAAAACAGTGTTTCCTGGCACATAAGGTTCAGACATATTCCCGCCATTGGATCCCTTTTGTTAGTGATATTTTGAGATCACGTAGGATCTAGTGACCCCTGAAGGGCTCAAACAAGTCCTAAAGGGTGCGAGAATCGATTTTTAGGCAACTCTTACGCTCAAAAAGGCCGTCTTAGGTGCCCGGGACCATGGGTACCGGCTGGGCTGGCTGGGTGCCAAAAACAGTGTTTCCTGGCACATAAGGTTCAGACATATTCCCGCCATTGGATCCCTTTTGTTAGTGATATTTTGAGATCACGTAGGATCTAGTGACCCCTGAAGGGCTCAAACAAGTCCTAAAGGGTGCGAGAATCGATTTTTAGGCAACTCTTACGCTCAAAAAGGCCGTCTTAGGTGCCCGGGACCATGGGTACCGGCTGGGCTGGCTGGGTGCCAAAAACAGTGTTTCCTGGCACATAAGGTTCAGACATATTCCCGCCATTGGATCCCTTTTGTTAGTGATATTTTGAGATCACGTAGGATCTAGTGACCCCTGAAGGGCTCAAACAAGTCCTAAAGGGTGCGAGAATCGATTTTTAGGCAACTCTTACGCTCAAAAAGGCCGTCTTAGGTGCCCGGGACCATGGGTACCGGCTGGGCTGGCTGGGTGCCAAAAACAGTGTTTCCTGGCACATAAGGTTCAGACATATTCCCGCCATTGGATCCCTTTTGTTAGTGATATTTTGAGATCACGTAGGATCTAGTGACCCCTGAAGGGCTCAAACAAGTCCTAAAGGGTGCGAGAATCGATTTTTAGGCAACTCTTACGCTCAAAAAGGCCGTCTTAGGTGCCCGGGACCATGGGTACCGGCTGGGCTGGCTGGGTGCCAAAAACAGTGTTTCCTGGCACATAAGGTTCAGACATATTCCCGCCATTGGATCCCTTTTGTTAGTGATATTTTGAGATCACGTAGGATCTAGTGACCCCTGAAGGGCTCAAACAAGTCCTAAAGGGTGCGAGAATCGATTTTTAGGCAACTCTTACGCTCAAAAAGGCCGTCTTAGGTGCCCGGGACCATGGGTACCGGCTGGGCTGGCTGGGTGCCAAAAACAGTGTTTCCTGGCACATAAGGTTCAGACATATTCCCGCCATTGGATCCCTTTTGTTAGTGATATTTTGAGATCACGTAGGATCTAGTGACCCCTGAAGGGCTCAAACAAGTCCTAAAGGGTGCGAGAATCGATTTTTAGGCAACTCTTACGCTCAAAAAGGCCGTCTTAGGTGCCCGGGACCATGGGTACCGGCTGGGCTGGCTGGGTGCCAAAAACAGTGTTTCCTGGCACATAAGGTTCAGACATATTCCCGCCATTGGATCCCTTTTGTTAGTGATATTTTGAGATCACGTAGGATCTAGTGACCCCTGAAGGGCTCAAACAAGTCCTAAAGGGTGCGAGAATCGATTTTTAGGCAACTCTTACGCTCAAAAAGGCCGTCTTAGGTGCCCGGGACCATGGGTACCGGCTGGGCTGGCTGGGTGCCAAAAACAGTGTTTCCTGGCACATAAGGTTCAGACATATTCCCGCCATTGGATCCCTTTTGTTAGTGATATTTTGAGATCACGTAGGATCTAGTGACCCCTGAAGGGCTCAAACAAGTCCTAAAGGGTGCGAGAATCGATTTTTAGGCAACTCTTACGCTCAAAAAGGCCGTCTTAGGTGCCCGGGACCATGGGTACCGGCTGGGCTGGCTGGGTGCCAAAAACAGTGTTTCCTGGCACATAAGGTTCAGACATATTCCCGCCATTGGATCCCTTTTGTTAGTGATATTTTGAGATCACGTAGGATCTAGTGACCCCTGAAGGGCTCAAACAAGTCCTAAAGGGTGCGAGAATCGATTTTTAGGCAACTCTTACGCTCAAAAAGGCCGTCTTAGGTGCCCGGGACCATGGGTACCGGCTGGGCTGGCTGGGTGCCAAAAACAGTGTTTCCTGGCACATAAGGTTCAGACATATTCCCGCCATTGGATCCCTTTTGTTAGTGATATTTTGAGATCACGTAGGATCTAGTGACCCCTGAAGGGCTCAAACAAGTCCTAAAGGGTGCGAGAATCGATTTTTAGGCAACTCTTACGCTCAAAAAGGCCGTCTTAGGTGCCCGGGACCATGGGTACCGGCTGGGCTGGCTGGGTGCCAAAAACAGTGTTTCCTGGCACATAAGGTTCAGACATATTCCCGCCATTGGATCCCTTTTGTTAGTGATATTTTGAGATCACGTAGGATCTAGTGACCCCTGAAGGGCTCAAACAAGTCCTAAAGGGTGCGAGAATCGATTTTTAGGCAACTCTTACGCTCAAAAAGGCCGTCTTAGGTGCCCGGGACCATGGGTACCGGCTGGGCTGGCTGGGTGCCAAAAACAGTGTTTCCTGGCACATAAGGTTCAGACATATTCCCGCCATTGGATCCCTTTTGTTAGTGATATTTTGAGATCACGTAGGATCTAGTGACCCCTGAAGGGCTCAAACAAGTCCTAAAGGGTGCGAGAATCGATTTTTAGGCAACTCTTACGCTCAAAAAGGCCGTCTTAGGTGCCCGGGACCATGGGTACCGGCTGGGCTGGCTGGGTGCCAAAAACAGTGTTTCCTGGCACATAAGGTTCAGACATATTCCCGCCATTGGATCCCTTTTGTTAGTGATATTTTGAGATCACGTAGGATCTAGTGACCCCTGAAGGGCTCAAACAAGTCCTAAAGGGTGCGAGAATCGATTTTTAGGCAACTCTTACGCTCAAAAAGGCCGTCTTAGGTGCCCGGGACCATGGGTACCGGCTGGGCTGGCTGGGTGCCAAAAACAGTGTTTCCTGGCACATAAGGTTCAGACATATTCCCGCCATTGGATCCCTTTTGTTAGTGATATTTTGAGATCACGTAGGATCTAGTGACCCCTGAAGGGCTCAAACAAGTCCTAAAGGGTGCGAGAATCGATTTTTAGGCAACTCTTACGCTCAAAAAGGCCGTCTTAGGTGCCCGGGACCATGGGTACCGGCTGGGCTGGCTGGGTGCCAAAAACAGTGTTTCCTGGCACATAAGGTTCAGACATATTCCCGCCATTGGATCCCTTTTGTTAGTGATATTTTGAGATCACGTAGGATCTAGTGACCCCTGAAGGGCTCAAACAAGTCCTAAAGGGTGCGAGAATCGATTTTTAGGCAACTCTTACGCTCAAAAAGGCCGTCTTAGGTGCCCGGGACCATGGGTACCGGCTGGGCTGGCTGGGTGCCAAAAACAGTGTTTCCTGGCACATAAGGTTCAGACATATTCCCGCCATTGGATCCCTTTTGTTAGTGATATTTTGAGATCACGTAGGATCTAGTGACCCCTGAAGGGCTCAAACAAGTCCTAAAGGGTGCGAGAATCGATTTTTAGGCAACTCTTACGCTCAAAAAGGCCGTCTTAGGTGCCCGGGACCATGGGTACCGGCTGGGCTGGCTGGGTGCCAAAAACAGTGTTTCCTGGCACATAAGGTTCAGACATATTCCCGCCATTGGATCCCTTTTGTTAGTGATATTTTGAGATCACGTAGGATCTAGTGACCCCTGAAGGGCTCAAACAAGTCCTAAAGGGTGCGAGAATCGATTTTTAGGCAACTCTTACGCTCAAAAAGGCCGTCTTAGGTGCCCGGGACCATGGGTACCGGCTGGGCTGGCTGGGTGCCAAAAACAGTGTTTCCTGGCACATAAGGTTCAGACATATTCCCGCCATTGGATCCCTTTTGTTAGTGATATTTTGAGATCACGTAGGATCTAGTGACCCCTGAAGGGCTCAAACAAGTCCTAAAGGGTGCGAGAATCGATTTTTAGGCAACTCTTACGCTCAAAAAGGCCGTCTTAGGTGCCCGGGACCATGGGTACCGGCTGGGCTGGCTGGGTGCCAAAAACAGTGTTTCCTGGCACATAAGGTTCAGACATATTCCCGCCATTGGATCCCTTTTGTTAGTGATATTTTGAGATCACGTAGGATCTAGTGACCCCTGAAGGGCTCAAACAAGTCCTAAAGGGTGCGAGAATCGATTTTTAGGCAACTCTTACGCTCAAAAAGGCCGTCTTAGGTGCCCGGGACCATGGGTACCGGCTGGGCTGGCTGGGTGCCAAAAACAGTGTTTCCTGGCACATAAGGTTCAGACATATTCCCGCCATTGGATCCCTTTTGTTAGTGATATTTTGAGATCACGTAGGATCTAGTGACCCCTGAAGGGCTCAAACAAGTCCTAAAGGGTGCGAGAATCGATTTTTAGGCAACTCTTACGCTCAAAAAGGCCGTCTTAGGTGCCCGGGACCATGGGTACCGGCTGGGCTGGCTGGGTGCCAAAAACAGTGTTTCCTGGCACATAAGGTTCAGACATATTCCCGCCATTGGATCCCTTTTGTTAGTGATATTTTGAGATCACGTAGGATCTAGTGACCCCTGAAGGGCTCAAACAAGTCCTAAAGGGTGCGAGAATCGATTTTTAGGCAACTCTTACGCTCAAAAAGGCCGTCTTAGGTGCCCGGGACCATGGGTACCGGCTGGGCTGGCTGGGTGCCAAAAACAGTGTTTCCTGGCACATAAGGTTCAGACATATTCCCGCCATTGGATCCCTTTTGTTAGTGATATTTTGAGATCACGTAGGATCTAGTGACCCCTGAAGGGCTCAAACAAGTCCTAAAGGGTGCGAGAATCGATTTTTAGGCAACTCTTACGCTCAAAAAGGCCGTCTTAGGTGCCCGGGACCATGGGTACCGGCTGGGCTGGCTGGGTGCCAAAAACAGTGTTTCCTGGCACATAAGGTTCAGACATATTCCCGCCATTGGATCCCTTTTGTTAGTGATATTTTGAGATCACGTAGGATCTAGTGACCCCTGAAGGGCTCAAACAAGTCCTAAAGGGTGCGAGAATCGATTTTTAGGCAACTCTTACGCTCAAAAAGGCCGTCTTAGGTGCCCGGGACCATGGGTACCGGCTGGGCTGGCTGGGTGCCAAAAACAGTGTTTCCTGGCACATAAGGTTCAGACATATTCCCGCCATTGGATCCCTTTTGTTAGTGATATTTTGAGATCACGTAGGATCTAGTGACCCCTGAAGGGCTCAAACAAGTCCTAAAGGGTGCGAGAATCGATTTTTAGGCAACTCTTACGCTCAAAAAGGCCGTCTTAGGTGCCCGGGACCATGGGTACCGGCTGGGCTGGCTGGGTGCCAAAAACAGTGTTTCCTGGCACATAAGGTTCAGACATATTCCCGCCATTGGATCCCTTTTGTTAGTGATATTTTGAGATCACGTAGGATCTAGTGACCCCTGAAGGGCTCAAACAAGTCCTAAAGGGTGCGAGAATCGATTTTTAGGCAACTCTTACGCTCAAAAAGGCCGTCTTAGGTGCCCGGGACCATGGGTACCGGCTGGGCTGGCTGGGTGCCAAAAACAGTGTTTCCTGGCACATAAGGTTCAGACATATTCCCGCCATTGGATCCCTTTTGTTAGTGATATTTTGAGATCACGTAGGATCTAGTGACCCCTGAAGGGCTCAAACAAGTCCTAAAGGGTGCGAGAATCGATTTTTAGGCAACTCTTACGCTCAAAAAGGCCGTCTTAGGTGCCCGGGACCATGGGTACCGGCTGGGCTGGCTGGGTGCCAAAAACAGTGTTTCCTGGCACATAAGGTTCAGACATATTCCCGCCATTGGATCCCTTTTGTTAGTGATATTTTGAGATCACGTAGGATCTAGTGACCCCTGAAGGGCTCAAACAAGTCCTAAAGGGTGCGAGAATCGATTTTTAGGCAACTCTTACGCTCAAAAAGGCCGTCTTAGGTGCCCGGGACCATGGGTACCGGCTGGGCTGGCTGGGTGCCAAAAACAGTGTTTCCTGGCACATAAGGTTCAGACATATTCCCGCCATTGGATCCCTTTTGTTAGTGATATTTTGAGATCACGTAGGATCTAGTGACCCCTGAAGGGCTCAAACAAGTCCTAAAGGGTGCGAGAATCGATTTTTAGGCAACTCTTACGCTCAAAAAGGCCGTCTTAGGTGCCCGGGACCATGGGTACCGGCTGGGCTGGCTGGGTGCCAAAAACAGTGTTTCCTGGCACATAAGGTTCAGACATATTCCCGCCATTGGATCCCTTTTGTTAGTGATATTTTGAGATCACGTAGGATCTAGTGACCCCTGAAGGGCTCAAACAAGTCCTAAAGGGTGCGAGAATCGATTTTTAGGCAACTCTTACGCTCAAAAAGGCCGTCTTAGGTGCCCGGGACCATGGGTACCGGCTGGGCTGGCTGGGTGCCAAAAACAGTGTTTCCTGGCACATAAGGTTCAGACATATTCCCGCCATTGGATCCCTTTTGTTAGTGATATTTTGAGATCACGTAGGATCTAGTGACCCCTGAAGGGCTCAAACAAGTCCTAAAGGGTGCGAGAATCGATTTTTAGGCAACTCTTACGCTCAAAAAGGCCGTCTTAGGTGCCCGGGACCATGGGTACCGGCTGGGCTGGCTGGGTGCCAAAAACAGTGTTTCCTGGCACATAAGGTTCAGACATATTCCCGCCATTGGATCCCTTTTGTTAGTGATATTTTGAGATCACGTAGGATCTAGTGACCCCTGAAGGGCTCAAACAAGTCCTAAAGGGTGCGAGAATCGATTTTTAGGCAACTCTTACGCTCAAAAAGGCCGTCTTAGGTGCCCGGGACCATGGGTACCGGCTGGGCTGGCTGGGTGCCAAAAACAGTGTTTCCTGGCACATAAGGTTCAGACATATTCCCGCCATTGGATCCCTTTTGTTAGTGATATTTTGAGATCACGTAGGATCTAGTGACCCCTGAAGGGCTCAAACAAGTCCTAAAGGGTGCGAGAATCGATTTTTAGGCAACTCTTACGCTCAAAAAGGCCGTCTTAGGTGCCCGGGACCATGGGTACCGGCTGGGCTGGCTGGGTGCCAAAAACAGTGTTTCCTGGCACATAAGGTTCAGACATATTCCCGCCATTGGATCCCTTTTGTTAGTGATATTTTGAGATCACGTAGGATCTAGTGACCCTGAAGGGCTCAAACAAGTCCTAAAGGGTGCGAGAATCGATTTTTAGGCAACTCTTACGCTCAAAAAGGCCGCTTAGGTGCCCGGACCATGGGTACCGCTGGGCTGGCTGGGTGCCAAAAACAGCGTTTCCTGGCACATAAGGTTCAGACATATTCCCCATTGGATCCCTTTGTTGGTGATATTTTGAGATCACGTAGGATCTAGTGACCCCTGAAGGGCTCAAACAAGTCCTAAAGGGTGCGAGAATCGATTTTTAGGCAACTCTTACGCTCAAAAAGGCCGCTTAGTGCCCGGGACCATGGGTACCTGCTGGGCTGGCTGGGTGCCAAAAACAGTGTTTCCTGGCACATAAGGTTCAGACATATTCCCACCATTGGATCCCTTTTGTTGGTGATATTTTGAGATCACGTAGGATCTAGTGACCCCTGAAGGGCTCAAACAAGTCCTAAAGGGTGCGAGAATCGATTTTTAGGCAACTCTTACGCTCAAAAGGCCGTCTTAGGTGCCGGACCATGGGTACCGCTGGGCTGGCTGGGTGCCAAAAACAGTGTTTCCTGGCACATAAGGTTCAGACATATTCCCACCATTGGATCCCTTTTGTTGTGATATTTTGAGATCACGTAGGATCTAGTGACCCCTGAAGGGCTCAAACAAGTCCTAAAGGGTGAGAATCGATTTTTAGGCAACTCTTACGCTCAAAAAGGCCGCCTTAGGTGCCCGGGACCATGGGTACCGCTGGGCTGGCTGGGTGCCAAAAACAGTGTTTCCTGGCACATAAGGTTCAGACATATTCCCACCATTGGATCCCTTTTGTTGTGATATTTTGAGATCACGTAGGATCTAGTGACCCTGAAGGGCTCAAACAAGTCCTAAAGGGTGCGAGAATCGATTTTTTAGGCAACTCTTACGCTCAAAAAGGCCGCTTAGGTGCCCGGGACCCATGGGTACCGCTGGGCTGGCTGGGTGCCAAAAACAGCGTTTCCTGGCACATAAGGTTCAGACATATTCCCACCATTGGATCCCTTTTGTTTAGTGATATTTTGAGATCACGTAGGATCTAGTGACCCTGAAGGGCTCTAAACAAGTCCTAAAGGGTGCGAGAATCGATTTTTTAGGCAACTCTTACGCTCAAAAAGGCCGCTTAGGTGCCGGGACCATGGGTACCTGCTGGGCTGGCTGGGTGCCAAAACAGCGTTTTCCTGGCACATAAGGTTCAGACATATTCCCCCATTGGACCCTTTTGTTGGTGATATTTTGAGATCACGTAGGATCTAGTGACCCCTGAAGGGCTCAAACAAGTCCTAAAGGGTGCGAGAATCGATTTTTAGGCAACTCTTACGCTCAAAAAGGCCGCTTAGGTGCCCGGGACCATGGGTACCTGCTGGGGGCTGGGTTGCAAAAACAGCGTTTCCTGGCACATAAGGTTCAGACATATTCCCACCATTGGACCCTTTTGTTAGTGATATTTTGAGATCACGTAGGATCTAGTGACCCTGAAGGGCTCAAACAAGTCCTAAAGGGTGCGAGAATCGATTTTAGGCAACTCTTACGCTCAAAAGGCCGCCTTAGGTGCCCGGGACCATGGGTACGCTGGGCTGGCTGGGTGCCAAAAACAGCGTTTCCTGGCACATAAGGTTCAGACATATTCCACCATTGGACCCTTTTGTGGTGATATTTTGAAGATCACGTAGGATCTAGTGACCCCTGAAGGGCTCAAACAAGTCCTAAAGGGTGCGAGAATCGATTTTTAGGCAACTCTTACGCTCAAAAAGGCGTCTTAGGTGCCCGGGACCATGGGTACCTGCTGGGCTGGCTGGGTGCAAAAACAGCGTTTCCTGGCACATAAGGTTCAGACTATTCCCACCATTGGACCCCTTTTGTTGTGATATTTTGAGATCACGTAGGATCTAGTGACCCCTGAAGGGCTCAAACAAGTCCTAAAGGGTGCGAGAATCGATTTTTAGGCAACTCTTACGCTCAAAAGGCCGTCTTAGGTGCCCGGGACCATGGGTACCTGCTGGGCTGGCTGGGTGCCAAAAACAGCGTTTCCTGGCACATAAGGTTCAGACATATTCCCACTTGGATCCCTTTTGTTGTGATATTTTTGAGATCAGTAGGATCTAGTGACCCTGAAGGGCTCAAACAAGTCCTAAAGGGTGCGAGAATCGATTTTAGGCAACTCTTACGCTCAAAAAGGCCGCTTAGGTGCCCGGGACCATGGGTACCTGCTGGCTGGCTGGGTCCAAAAACAGTGTTTCCTGGCACATAAGGTTCAGACATATTCCCCATTGGATCCCTTTTGTTAGGTGATATTTTGAGATCACGTAGGATCTAGTGACCCCTGAAGGGCTCAAAACAAGTCCTAAAGGGTGCGAGAATCGATTTTTAGGCAACTCTTACGCTCAAAAAGGCCGCTTAGGTGCCGGGACCATGGGTACCGCTGGGCTGGCTGGGTGCCAAAACAGTGTTTCCTGGCACATAAGGTTCAGCACATATTCCCACCATTGGACCCTTTTGTTGTGATATTTGAGATCACGTAGGATCTAGTGACCCCTGAAGGGCTCAAACAAGTCCTAAAGGGTGCGAGAATCGATTTTTAGGCAACTCTTACGCTCAAAAAGGCCGCCTTAGGTGCCCGGGACCATGGGTACCGCTGGGCTGGCTGGGTGCCAACAGCGTTTCCTGGCACATAAGGTTCAGACATATTCCCCCATTGGACCCTTTTGTTGTGATATTTTGAGATCACGTAGGATCTAGTGACCCTGAAGGGCTCAAACAAGTCCTAAAGGGTGCGAGAATCGATTTTTAGGCAACTCTTACGCTCAAAAAGGCCGTCTTAAGGTGCCCGGGACCATGGTACGGCTGGGCTGGCTGGGTGCCAAAACAGCGTTCCTGGCACATAAGGTTCAGACATATTCCCACCATTGGATCCTTTTGTTAGGTGAATTTTGAGATCACGTAGGATCTAGTGACCCCTGAAGGGCTCAAACAAGTCCTAAAGGGTGCGAGAATCGATTTTTAGGCAACTCTTACGCTCAAAAAGGCCGCTTAGGTGCCCGGGACCATGGGTACCTGCTGGCTGGCTGGGTGCCAAAAACAGCGTTTCCTGGCACATAAGGTTCAGACATATTCCCACATTGACCCTTTTGTTGGTGATATTTTGAGATCACGTAGGATCTATTGACCCCTGAAGGGCTCAAACAAGTCCTAAAGGGTGCGAGAATCGATTTTAGGCAACTCTTAC